>PISX010023121.1:0-30370 GCA_004024625.1 Mellivora capensis
AGACTTCTTTTTTTTTTTTTTAATCTTTATTTTTTTTTAAGATTTTTATTTATTTATTTGACAGACAGAGATTACAAGTAGGCAAGAGAGGCAGGCAGGGAGAGAGAGGAGGAAGCAGGCTCTCCGCGGAGCAGAGAGCCCGATGTGGGGCTCGATCCCAGGACCCTGGGATCATGACCTGAGCCGAAAGCAGAGGCTTTAACCCACTGAGCCACCCAGGCGCCCCCACTACAGACTTCTTATGCTTAATTTTCAAAATAGATCTTTTTCTATTAAGTTAATTTCATTTATCTGTGTAAAATTAAGGTGCATCTCTCCAGGGGCTTATAATTGGGTCTCTTTTATTCATCCTGACAATCTTTGCCTTTTAACTGGAATGCTTAAATAAAAAACATTTCATGTAATTATTGATATGATTGGATTTGGGTCTCCAGTTTTTATTTTTTTTTTCTGTTAATTTTTTTGGTTCCAGTTCTCTTATCTTTTTTTTGGATAGCTTGAATAATTTTTAGTATCCATTTTAATTTATTGTCTTGGTAGCTATAACTCTTTTCAACATTTAGCATTTTTTCTAAGGATTGCAATTCATATTATTAGCTTTTTATAGTTTATTTAGTATTAATATTTTATCAATTCATATAAAAATGTAGACATTTTACAATCATGTAAGTTCAGTATTTATACTACCTGCTGCTTTTAATAAGTTTCGTTAAAACCTACAACTTAGAATTTTTATTTTAATATTCATATGTTTTAGAGAAATTAAGACAATAGTTTTTTGACAATATAGTTTTTTGGCTTTTTTTTACAATATAGTTTTTTATATTCACCCACATATATACCATTTCCTACTCTTTGTTCCTAAAGATCCAAGTTTCCCTCTGATGTCATTTCCATCAGTCTCAAGAACTTCTTTCTTCATCATTTTTTGTAAGGTGGGTCTGCTGGTGATGAATTCTCTTCGTTTTTCTTTATTGGCATAAGGTTTTATTTTATCCTGTTTTCTTGAAGGATATTTCTGTTGATTATAGAATTTCTGCTTTTCCTTTGCTTTAAAGAAGTTATTCATCTCTCTTTTGGCCTTTGTAACTTTTTTCTTTGAATTAATTATTTTTATTAACATATAATGTAATATTTGCCCAGGGGTACAGGTCTGTGAATCGTCAGGCTTACGCCCTTCACAGCATTCACCATATCACATACTCTCCCCAAAGTCAATTGGCCTTTTTAATTTCTGTTGACAGGTATGCAGTATTTGGTCTTGTTCCCCAGTATGTAATCTGTTCTTTTTCTCTTCTGCTTTCAAGATTTTTCTCTTTATCTTTGCCAGTTCTTTCATTGATACCTTTTTTCTGTTCCAGGAGCTGATTAATGATCTTACATCATATTTAGTTGTTATATCTCCTTAGTCTCTTCTGCTCTGTGAGTTTTTTAGTGTTTCCTCGTTTTTCTCAACTTTCAAAGTTTTGTTGGGCGCTGATCAGATAATTGGCAGAGTCCCTCAATTTGGGTTTGTCTCATGTTTTGTCATAATTAGACTGGAGTTAAGGGTACTGGAAAAATACCACAGAAATCAGTCAGTGATAAGGTCAGTGCCCTTATCACATCACATTAGACTGAGATTCTCTCTCTTCCTCTGCCCCTTCCCCTGTTCTCTCTCTCAAATAAATAAATATTTATTATTTTATATGCATGTATTAGAGAGAGAGAGCACGAACAAGTGGGGGGAGGGGCAGAGAGAGAGGGACAAGCAGACTCTGCACTGTGTGCAGAGCCCATTGTGGGGTTCAATCCCCTGACCTGAGCCAAAATCAAGAGTTGGATGCTTGGGATGCCTGGATGGCTCAGTGGGTTAAAGCCTCTGCCTTCGGTTCAGATCATAATCCCAGGGTCCTGGGATCGAGCCCTGCATCGGGCTCTCTGCTCAGCGGGGAGCCTGCTTCCTCCTCTCTCTCTCTGCCCTCTCTGCCTGCCTCTCTGCCTACTTGTGATCTCTGTCTGTCAAATAAATAAATAATTAAAAAAAAGAGTTGGATGCCTAACTGACCAAGCTATCCAGGCACCCCACTAAATAGATCTTTAAAAATATATTTTTAAAATATTTTATTTATTCATTTGAGAGAGAGAGCCAGTGAGCACAGGATTGGGGGCAGGAGGAGGGGCTGAGGGAGAGGGAGATACAGGTCCCACACTGAGTAGGGAGCCCTGACTTGGGGCTCTATCCCAGGACCCCGAGATCACTACCTGAGCTGAAGGCAGACACTTAATCAACTGAGCCATCCAAGGGCCCTGTCAATAAATAAATAAACCATAAAAAAAAGACTCATGATATCCACATGACATCACTGGTAATCTTAACACTGATCACTTAGGAAGTTTGTCTTGTTTCCCTACTGTATGCTTTGCAGGAAGTTTTCCCCTTTTTATATATATCACAGGTTTTCAAGCTTTATAGTATAATGATTACAACTGATGTTTAATATAACTGTTTGGACTGAGTCAAGGGAAGAGACTGGAAACAGGGAGGTGCAGTTACTTACTATGGCCATTGTAGTAGTTCAGGTGAGAGATGACAGTCATCTGAACTTACAGTGGCAATGGCAGTGATGCATGGAACTGGCAATGGAAGGATGCATTCAAGCATTTCTGGGCAAATGGGTGGCTTATGGTAGCCTTAAAAGAAACAGGGCAAGTCAAAGTCATAGTGAAATACTACTTTACACCCATGATGATGACTATAATAAAAAATTCAGATAGTAAGTGTTATCGAGGATATGGAGAAATTAGAATACTCATGTACTACTGGTGAGTTTAGAAAATGGTGCAGCCACTTTGAAAAACAGTTTGTCAGTTCCTCAAAAAATTAAACTTTAAAAAAAACTTTCAAAAATATTTTATTTGTTTGACAGAGAAAGATCACATGTAGGCAGAGAGGCATGCGGGGGGCAGGAAGCATGCTCCCTGCTGAGCAGAGAGCCTGATTCGGGGCTTGATCCCAGGACCCTGAGATCATGATCTGAGCCAAAGGCAGAGGCTTAACACACTGAACCACCCAGGTGCCACAAATTAAACATTTTTATCATTTGACACTGCAATTCCATTCCTGGGTACATACCCAATAGAAATGAAGACATACGTACACAGAAAAACACACATGAAAAACATACATGTTCATAATAACATTCATTATAGCCAAATAGTGGAGACCACCTAACGGTCCACTGACTGATGAATGGATGAACATTTGGTTTAGTGGAATATTATTTGGCCACAAAAAGGGATGAACTATTGATACATGCTACAGTATAAATAAACTTTGAAAATGTGCTAAGTGAAAAAAGCCAATCACAAAAGACCACATATTACATGATTCCCTTTATATGAAATGTACAGAATAGGCCTATCTGTAGAGGCAGAAAGTAGATTAGTATTAGTGGTTGCTTAGGGCTTGGGGGTAAGCAGTGGTCCTGGAGGGATTAGGCCATGATGAGCAGATGGTGCAGAATTTCTTTTTTGGGGTGATAAAGATGTTCTGAAATTGTGATGGTGGTTGCCTAACTCTGTGAATATACTAAAGACCCTTGAATTGTACAGTTGAAATAGGTAGATTGGATATATGATCTGTATCTCAGTAAGATTATTACCAAAAAATCAGGGAACATATGGCTGGGGAGCTACACTAGTTCAAACCGCACTTGTTCAAATTGAAGTGCTTGTAGGACATCCAGGTACAGATGTTGTGCAGCTGAGAAGTGAGTTGGGACAGACATACGGTACTATAAATCATTAACAGAAAGTATTCGTTCAAAAGAAAGCAAGATAATCTATTCAATTTACTAAACGTGGTAGCTCAGTGGAAAGTTTCAAGCAGGCACTTTAGTATTTAATCACGCTGAGTTTGCAGTGTAACTGAGGACTTATCCCTTCTCTGGCATTTAAGACAATAGTAATAGTATGTTATTGGTGCTAGCTGATGTCCCTCCTAAATTTCAGTTGAATTTCAGTTTAACCGACTTTAATAAGAATTGTTGTCACTTCCTAAAATAGAAACCTTTACAATAAGCGGCTATGCCACTATCCCTTGAGCAGTTTGCAGAGTATTTGGGGATGATGAAAGTTGAAATTTAAGGTTATATTAATTTAAAATAAATTATTTTGGTATAATTTACAATCTAAGTGTATTTAGAATTAGTTTATCTCCTCACTGAAGGTAATGAGTCAAGCCATAAAACCCAACTGGCTATACAGTTCATCGCAGTTAATTCTGTATCACCCTCTGTCTACACTTGGCTCATCCCTCCCTATCAACCCCCAGATTACTTTGGGGTAAACAGAAATTCCACAGTAAGGAAAATGACTGTTGAAAGGGAGAAAAGAATTAATGATTCAAGTAACTTTTTTAAAAAATTTTATTTATTATTATTTGACAGAGAGAGATCCCAGTAGATAGGCATTCAGAGAGAGAGGGAAGCAGGCTCCCTGCTGAGCAGAGAGCCCGATGCGGGGCTCGATCCCAGGACCCTGAGATCATGAACTGAGCCGAAGGCAGAGGCTTAACCCACTGAACCACCCAGGTGCCCCTCAAGTAACTTTTAATGGTCATGTATCCCTTGTTTAGCATTAATAAATGCTTAGTTTTAAAATCCCCCGAATGAGATACTTCTTAAATTACAGATGTTGGACTCTGTTTGCTCTTTTAATTCATCAGAATATATGTATTTTTAAAGTAGGCTCCACACCCAGCATAGAGCCCAAAACAGGGCTTGAACTCATGACTGTGAGATCAAGATGTGAACTGAGATCAAAAGTAGGACACTCAACTGACTTAGCCACGCAGGCGGCCTTTATCAAAATTGTTTCTTGTAGGGAGTGTCAAAAAAGTAATTAATATGGCATACCGTGAGATAGTTAGTAAATCTTTAATACAGTTGACCCAAGGTTTCATTTAGTAGGTCTAAGACCTGACCTTATGGCTCTGAAACTCCAAGTTTGAACTTGATTATATGCCTAAACAAATAGGCATTGACCAATGGTATGACCAGTAGTCAATGACTATGACCAATAGTATGTACCATTTAATTTTTATTAATAAAACAGAAAACCAAACTCAGAGTTTGGTTTGTTCTTATGTCTAGTCTGACCATATATGGGGGAAGAGATTCTTTTTATTTTTTTATGTGTTTTTATTCAACAAATAGAGATCACAAGTAGGCAGAGAGACAGGCAGAGAGAGAGGGGGAAGCATGCTTCCTGCTGTGCAGAGTGCCCAATTCGGGGCTCAGTCCCAGGATACTGGGATCATGACCTGAGCCAAAGGCAGAGGCTTAACCCACTGAGCCACCCAGGCACACTCCCCCCTTTTTCTTTTTTAATTTATTTATTTGACAGGGATCACAAGTAGGCAGAGAGAGAGGGGAAAGGATTCTTTATAAGAGAACTTACATGAGAACTATCAATACATCAGTTCCATCAAAAGCTGCTGACTGGAATATCTAAAATTAGGTAAATGAAATTGTAAAAAAGCAAATTGGGGCATCTGGGTGGCTCAGTTGTTAAGCGTCTGTCTTCGGCTCAGGTCATGATCCCAGGGTCCTGGGATCGAGCCCCGTATCAGGCTCCCTGCTTGGTGGGTGGCCTGCTTCTCCCTCTCCTATTCCCGCTGCTTGTGTTCCTCTCTCGCTGTCTCTCTCTCTTTCAAATAAATAAATAAAATCTTAACAAAAGAGCAAATTAAATATTAGAAACTATAGAACTCTTTCCCTCAAAAATCGGGGTCCTTTTTTAATAGTTTTCAACATAGCTCATTCACAATCAAGATCATATTGTACCACCCCCAGAGGAAAAAGCTGAGGGAACTCATGGGTAATTTTCACAGTTTCACTGTAAAGTTCAAGATCAAAAGGATGGCTGGTTATCTTTTTAAACTGGATGTAAGACACACACATGATAGTTGCTTTGGCCGTTAGTCTTCCAACTAATTCCATGATTCAAGAGATTTCTTCATCCTGGGGCTCTATCAATTCAGCACTTCCACTTTTTCCCAGTGGGTGTATCTTTCCCAAACTCCAGTGGGCCAGTTGATGAACTGAGCTGGAGTGCTGGCATCCATGCAGGGCCTGAGCAACTCCATCATATCCTCCATGATTGTGATGGAAGCTGTAGCTGGTTTGAGTAGGGTTTTAAAAATACTATACTTTTGCTAGAAAGTTTAGCAGACAGTCCCTAAATGATTTCTATTAGTATTTTTCTGTGCTTATCACCAGGCCATTTATGTCCTAATTATTATTTTGCTTGATATCTTAGTTGACTTTGTAATTTTTTTTAAGAAGAGTGCATGTACATTAAGATCCAAATGTTTCTTTCTTTTTGTCTTTGGATAAGACAGATTAGTTCTACATTGCTTCTGGTCTAAAAGTGGTGTGGCATTACATTTCTTTTTGTACTGCTGTGGATCATCTGATTCTTGGTGTAGAATTAGCTCTTCACAGATCTTAAGCTTGAAGGCTTTCTAACTAGATTTATATTACTGTTGAGTAATTTAGGTGCCTGAAGGAGAGGAGGGGGGAATGGAACCATGACTAGACTTAACTCTTCATCTCTGTAATGTTTCCCAATTTTTTTTCCTTTTAACTAAAAATATTGTGCCAGAGACTGGTTTCTTTACCTAATTTTTTCTTCATCTCTGAACACTACGGTTCAAATTAATGCTCTCTCCTAATGCTGCAGCAGCACAGTTTGGCTCAGGGAGAGACTTACTGTCTCTTTCACTTTTTCTTTGGAGTGGCTCACGTATCTGTGCACCCTCTGGGAAACAGCTTCTGGAAGCTGTTGGCTACCTGCAGCAGAAAGGCTCTGTTTTATTTCTCCCGCAAGCTGCCTGGAAAATTATAACTTACTTTTTTTTTTTTTTTAAAGATTTTATTTATTTATTTGTCAGAGAGAGAGAGCGAGCACAGGCAGACAGAGTGGCAGGCAGAGGCAGAGGGAGAAGCAGGCTCCCTGCGGAGCAAGGAGCCCGATGTGGGACTCGATCCCAGGACGCCGGGATCATGACCCGAGCCGAAGGCAGCTGCTTAACCAACTGAGCCACCCAGGCGTCCCTATAACTTACTTTTTAAAACATTAAACAACTTCAGGAAGGATAGATGTGAATTAATTCCTTAGTGACTGCAGTTTGGTTCTATCTATTGCATATGTAGCAGAATTTTCTCCATTTTTAACATGAAGATGGAAACTATTTTTAGAAATGAAGCAGATATCCCCATTTTAAGAAAAGATTTATTTGAGAGAAAGAGAGCATGAGTAGCGGGAGGGGCAGAGGCAGAAGCAGACCCCTGCCTGACTCCGGGCTCCATCCCAGGACCCTAGGATTATGACCTGAGGTGAAGGCAGACGCTTAACTGACTCAGCCACCTAGGCACCCCCGACATTTTGATATCATTTACTTGTTTTTCAGGGGGGCATGGGGAGATGGTGGGTAAGTGTGGACATTGGTGTTCATGTAACCAGGTCTCCTAGAAGGCACTTCTTTTGTTTTGATGGTAAATGGTAGGATTGGCAGGGAGCTTGCCAGTATTTTTTTTTTCCCATATGTAAGACTTTTTTTTTTTTTTTTTGGTCAGAGAGAGAGAGAACGAGCACAGGCAGGCAGAGTGGCAGGCAGAGGCAGAGGGAGAAGCAGGCTTCCCGCCGAGCAAGGACCCCGATGTGGGACTCGATCCCAGGATGCTGGGATCATGACCTGAGCCGAAGGCAGCCGCTCAACCGACTGAGCCACCCAGGCGTCCCAGTAAGACTTTATTTTTTAAGGGCAGTATTAGTTTCACAGCAAAACTGAGAGGCAGGCACAGAGAGTTCTGATACACTCCCTGTGCCTACATATGGATAACCTCCCCCCATCAGAGTGGTACTTTTGTTACAGTTGAAGAAGCTACATTGGCACATTATAATCACTCAAAGTCCATCATTTACATTAGAGTTCATGCTTGGTGTTGTTCATTCTGTGTGTTCAGACAGATGCACAATGACATGTATCTACCGTAATCGTATCATACCGAGCTTTTCACTGCCCTAAAAATCCTCTAGGCTCCACCTGTTCATCCCTCCCTCAGAAACCCCTGGAAATTACTGATCTTTTTACTGTCTCTTATATTTTTTCCTTTTCCAGAATGTCATATAGTTGGAACCACACAGTATTTAGCGTTTATGGGTTGGGCTTATTTCACTTAGTAATGTGCATTTAAGGTGGTTCTATTTATCTTCAGGCTTGATAGCTCACTTCTCTGTAGTGCAGAATATTATTCCACTTGGTTGTATCACAGAGTATTTATCCAACATGACGAAGGACATCTTGGTTACTTCCAGGTTTTGGCAATTATGTATAAAGCTGCTATATATTCATGTGCAGGCTTTTGAGTGGGCATTAGTTTCAGCTTTCTAGGATAAATACCAAGGAGCACAATTTCTGGACCATATGGTAAGAGTATGTTTAGTTTTGTAAGAGACTGCCAGACTGTCTTCCAGAGTAGCTATACCATTTTGCATTTCCACCAGCAATGAATGAGAGTTCCTTTTGCTTCACATCTTTGTAAGTGTTTGGTGTTATTAGTGTTTTGGGTTTGGTAATTCTAATAGGTGTATAGTGCTATCTCGTTTGAGTTTGCATATTTCTCTGATGACATATGATGTGGGGAGCATCTTTTCATACTGCTATATGAATATCTTCTTTGGTGAGGTATCTGTTAAGATCTTTGGCCCATTTTTAATCAGGTTGTTTTCTTACTGCTGAATTTTAAGAGTTCTTTACAACTTTTGGATAACACTCCTTTATCAGATGTATCTTTCCCAAATATTTTCTTAGTATGGGACTTATCTTCTCATTCTTTTGATAGAATTCTTCACAGAGCAGGATTTTAGTTTCAAGGAAGTCTGGCTTCCATATCAAGACATATCAGTTCTTTTGATTTCTCTACATAGATGATCATAACATCTGTGAATAAAGACAGTTTCACTTTTTCCTTCCAAATACGTATGCCTTTTATTTCATTTTCTTGTTTTACTGCATTAGCTAGGACTTGCAGAATCATGTTGAAAAGGAGTGGTGAGAGCAGACATCCTTGGCTTCTTCCTGCTCTTAGTGGGAAAGTTCCTAGTTTCTCACCATTAAGAATGACATTAGAGGGGTGCCTGGGTGGCTTAGTGGGTTAAGCCTCTGCCTTTAGCTCAGGTCATGATCTCAGAGTCCTGGGATCGAGCCCCCGCATCGGGCTCTCTGCTCAGTGCTCAGCGGGGAGTCTGCTTTTCTCCCTCTTCCTCTGTCCAGCCTCTCCCGCCCCTGCACTTGTACAGGTTTGCTCTTGCCTCCTCTTTCAAAATAAATAAATAAAATCTTAAAAAAAGGAATGACATTAGCTGTAGGTTTTTTGTAGGTATTCTTTTTTTTTTTTAAGATTTTGTTTATTTATTTGACAGACAGAGATCACAAGCAGACCGAGAGGCAGGCAGAGAGAGAGGAGGAAGCAGGCTCTCTGCTGAGCAGAGAGCCCTATGTGGGGCTCGATCCCAGGACCCTGGGATCATGTCCCGAGCCTAAGGCAGTGGCTTTAACCCACTGAGCCACCCAGGCGCCCCTTGTTGGTATTCTTTATCAAGTTGAGGGAGTTGCCCCTCTATTCTTAGTTTACTGATAGTTTTTATCGTGTTAGATTTTGTCAAATTTTTTTTTGCATCTTTGATACAACTGTGATTTTTCATTTTTAGCTTGTTCTGATGGATTACATTAATTGATTTTTGAATGTTGAACCAGCCTTTCATATTTGGGATAAATCCCACTGATCGTGGTCATGTTGTGTAATACTTTTTATACATTGTTGGATTGGATTTGTTAAGTATTTTGTTGAGGATTTTTGCTTCTGTGTTCATGAGAGATAATTGACCAGTAGTTTCCTTTTCCTGTAATGTCTTTATCTGGTTTTGATATTGGTGTAACTCTTGTCTCATAGAATAAAGTAGGAAGTGTTCCCTCTGCTTCTATCCTCTGCAAGAGATTATAGAGAATTGGTGTAATTTTTTCCTTAAATATTTGATAGAATTCACCAGTGAATGCACCTGAGCCTGGTACTTTCTGTTTTGGGAGGTTATTAGTTATTATTTTTTTTAGAAGGTTATTAATTATTTTTTTTCAATTTCTTCAATAGAGACAGGCCTATTCATAATTCTTCTTGTGTGAGTTTCAGAAGATTTTATCTTTCAAGGAATTGCTCCATTTCATCTAAATTATCAAATTTATGGACATAGAGTTGTTCATAGTATTCCTTTATTATCTTTTCTTATTTATTTATTTATAAAAAAATTTATTTAATTGACAGAGCAAGAACAAGCAGGGAGAGTGGCAGGCAGAGGAAGAGAGAGAAGCAGGCTTCCCTCGATTCTAGGACCCTGGACTCATGACCTGAGCCAAAGGCAGATGCTTAACCCACTGAGCCACCCAGGCACCCCTTTATTATCCTTTCAGTGTCCATTATGGAGACTTTGTGGGAATCTATAGTGATGTCCCCTCTTTCATTCTGATATTGATAATTTGTGTCCTTTTTCTTTTTTCTGAGCCTGAGTGTAGGCTTATCAATTCTGTTGATCTTTTCAAAGAACCAGCTTTTGATTTTAATGATTTTCTTTATTGACTCTCTGTTTTCACTTTTTGCTCTAATTCTTGTTATTTCTTTTCTTCTGGGTTTAGTTTTCCATTTTTCAAGTTTCCTAAAATAGTAACTTAGATTATTGATTTTAGAGCTTTTTAAAAAAGTAATATAGATATATATTCAGTGCCATAAATTTCCTTCTAGGCACTGCTATTGTTGCATCCCACAAATTTTGGTAAATCTTGTTTCATTTTCACTTAGTTTAAAAATATTTACAGATTTCTCTTGAGATTTCTCCTTTGACCCATGTATTATTTAGAAGTGAGTTTTTGTTTTGTTTTGTTTTGTTTTTTTAAAGATTTTAAAATTTATTTGACAGACAGTGAGAGGGAACAGAAACGGGGGAGCAGCAGAGGGAGAAGTAGGCTCCCCACTGAGCAGAGAGCCCAATGCAGGCTCAATCTGAGTACCCTGGGATCATGACGTGAGCTGAAGGCAGACGTTAACGACAGAGCCACCCAAGCGCCCCTAGAAGTGAGTTGTTTAATCTCCATATATTTTGGGATTTTCCAGTTATCTTTCTGTTAGATTTCTAGTTTAATTCAATTGTGGACTGGTTCAGACTTTGTATGACTTTTTTTTTTTTTTTTTTTGAGTTTAAGGTGTTTTATGGCCCAGGATGTAGTCCTGGGAAAGATGTATATTCTGCTGTTCCTGGATGAAATAGTCTGCAGATGTCAGTTATATTCAGTTGATTGATGGTGTTGTTGAATTCCACTCCATCCTTAGTGATTTTTTAAAAATTTATTTATTTGTCAGAGAGAGAGGGAGAGAGAGAGAGCAAACACAGGCAGACAGAGTGGCAGGCAGAGGCAGAGGGAGAAGCAGGCTCCCCGCCAAGCAAGGAGCCCGATGTGGGACTTGATCCCAGGATGCCGGGATCATGACCCGAGCCAAAGGCAGCCGCTTAACCAACTGAGCCACCCAGGTGTCCCTTTCCTTAGTGATTTTCTGCCTGGTGATGTTCAGTCTTTGTTGTCTTTGCTTTTTAATTTTGAAGGTTTCTTGAGATACCTCAAACTCAGTGATATTTTCCTCAGTGATTCTTTCCATGTCCAGTCTACTAGTAAGCCCATCAAAGGTATTCTTCGTTTTTGTTACAGTTTTTTTTTTTTTTAAATATCTTTCAGGGCTTTTTTTTTTTTCCCTCAGGATTTCCATCTCTGTTTGCATTGCCCATCTGTTCTTGCATGCTGTCTACTTTATCTGTTAGAGCCCTTAGCACATTAATCCTAGTTCAAATTTCAAATTTCCAGTCTGATATTTCCAGCATTTGTGCCGTGTCTGGTTTTTATGCTCACTCTGTCCCTTCAAATTACGTTTTTTTTTCCCTTTTGGTTTGTCTTGTAAGTTTTTCTTGAGAGCTGGACATGATGTATTGGGTAAGGGAACTGCTGTAAATAGGCCTTTAGTAATGTGGTGGTATTAAGGAGGGCAAGTGTTCCATAGCACGTCTCAGTCTTGTTAAGAACAGAGTGCCCTGGAATGTTCCAGTATGGTTTCTGGAGCATGAGGGGATTTTTATCTGATAATTCTGTGAAAAACTGGTCAAGCTCCTGGAGGTAACAAAATGTGCTCCATCCTCATGACTGGGTCTCCCTGAAGTTTTTAACTCTCAGATTGTCTGCACTGAGCCTCCAGCAATTTGTTAGTTACAGTTGAACTTTTCCTTCTCTGGCACTGGTTCCATGGTGGTTTTTCCTCCTGAGTATTTCTGTTCTGGTAATCTGGGAGTCTTTGGATTTGCCATCTGTCCATCGTGAGGGCAGTGGTTTGCCCCTACCTCCTTTAGGGATCCAAGAAGAGTTGTTGATTTTTCAGTCTGTTCAGCTTTTTACTTATTAGGATGGAGTGGTGACTTCCAAGCTTCTAGCATGTGAACTGGAAACTGGGAGTCCAACCCAGCTGTTTTCAAGTTCCAGTATTAACTTCTTATTTTCACATAGGTTCAGACTTACAATTGTAATTTTAATCTTGGCAGTTCTTCCATCTCTCCTTTTCTTCACGACTTTGTCATTTTTAATGAATACAAGTTTAATGAATACAAGTTATTTTATAGAATGTCCCTCAATTTGTGTTGTCTCATGATTAGATTCTGGTTGTACATTTTTTGCAGGAATGTTACTGAAATGATGTTGTTCTTTTTCATGCATGGTATCAGGAGATAGATGGTATCAGTAGACTTTCATTACTTGGCTTAGGTAGTGTCTAACATGATAAAGGTTCCATTTTTCTGGTTTTTTTTGGAGGAGAATACATTAATTAATACTGGACAATTATTTATCCCCACCAAACTTTCTTGTGTTAGCAACCATTGATGATTCTTGGTTGAAGTAGTTACTACTCTCATTGGTTTCCAAATGATAACTTTCTAATTCCATCATCATTCCTCATATATTTATTAGCTTGTATTTTGCTGTGAGGCAGAAATTTTCCTTTTGCTTATTTATATCACTATGGTTTCATGGATTCCTATTTTATTCTGTAGATTCTCATCTGTTTTTATTTATTTATGTATGTAGTTATGTTATTTATGTAGAGATAGTGGGCACACGAGTGAGTGGAGGGAGGGGCCGAAGGAGAGGGACAGAAAATCTGAAGCAGACTCCACACTGAGTGTGGCGGAGCCCAATACCAGTCTCAAAGCCTCCCCCCCCCCACCGAGATCATGATCTGAGATGAAATCAAGAGCCAGTTGTTTAACTGGATGATCCACCCAGGTGCCCCATATTGTTATTTATTTTGATGCTTTAATTGTCCCATATATGGGTGAAAGGAGCTCCTTCAATCCTTCAAACTTTTGTGTCTAGTATTTTTTTAATTTTTAATTTTTACTTATCAATACATATTTTTCTTGATTTTTTCAAGTAATACTTCTTTCAGACAATTGAATAAAATAAAATCAGAGAGAAAGATATAAAAATACCTGTATCCTATTATTGTCTATGTATTGACATATTGTCTTTCAGCCTTTGCTTTCATTACACTTTTCTTTAAACAAGTATCTATATTTTTAAGTTTTTATTTAAATTCTAGTTAGTTAACGTAGAGTGTAATATTAGTTTCAGTAGTAGAATTTAGTGATTCATCACTTACATACAATACCCAGTGCTCATCATAGCAGGTGCCTCCTTAGTACCCATCACCCATTTAGCCCATCCCCCCAGCCACCTACCTCCAGCATCACTCAGTTTGTTCTCTATAGATAAGAGGCTCTTTTATGGTTTGCCTCTATTATTCCCCCTATGTTCATCTGTTTTGTTTCATAAAGTCCACATATGAGTGAAATTGTTTTTTCACATGAGTGGAATTATGTGGAATTATGTATACTCTTCTGACTGACTTTGCTTAGCATAATAAACTTTGGCTCCATCCACATCATTGCATGTGGCAAGATTTCATTCTTTTTGATGGGTGAGCAATATATATGCACACAACAGAGTATTACTCGTTGCATTTTTAAATGTAGTAGAGATAGAACTAAAGACAGAGATTTGCATCTCAGTTTTTTTTTTAACTTGTCGTTTAATTAGGAGCATTTCTTGGCCTACTTAAGAACTCTTTCAAAACAGTATGTCTCATAACTGATTATCTCTGTGACCCAGATGCACCAGCGCTGCCCTGATGCCTGCCTGTTGCCTCTGCTTTTGGATGGCATGCTCCTTCACCATCTGGAAGAAAACTCCAGTTCCCTCTCTCTTCCCCTCTTCCATATCCTGTTTGTTTTTTTTTATTTTTCAGCACACTCCTTGTCCATTCTCTTGTAGAGCATTTGGGAAGCCAGCAAAAGGTCAAAGTGGCAGAAGCACAGAGAGCAGAGAGGAGAGTGACCCCAGATATGAGGTAGAGCGCTGTCCTCTTGCTGGGGATAGAGCAGTTGGTGGTGGGGTGGAGGGCGGAGATAGACAATGACTAGATGAGAAATCAGTAGATAAGCACACCAGGAGGTGGAAGATGAAAGGGAGTAGAATGGAGAGAATATTGGGGGTGGGTTAACCACTATTTTATTTTAAAGATTTATTTATTTGAGAGAGAGAGAGCACGAGTAGGGGAATGGGCAGAGGGAGAAAGAGAGAGAAGCAGACTCGCTGCTGAGCACAGAGCCCAGTGCGGGTCTGGATTCCAGGGCCTGAAGATCATGACCTGGGCTGAAGTCAAAAGCTTAACCAACTTAGCCACTCAGATGCCCTGGTAGCTGCTATTATAGATAGGCAGGGAAGACATCTCTGGGGAGGTGATATTTGAGCAAAGACCTGGTGTCTTATAGATGAGAAAGTTCAGAGAGGTGAAGCAACCTTCCTAAGGTTATAAGGAAGATGTAGTATTAAATTTCTTTTTCTTTTTTTTAAGATTTTATTTTTTTAAGTAACCTCTACACCCAGTGCTCAAACTCACGACCCCAAGATCAAAAGTCACATGCTCTTCTGACTGAGCCAGCTGGGGGACCCTGTTTCTTATTTCTTTTCTTTCCTTAATTTGACAGAGAGAGACACAGCGAGAGAGGGAACACAAGCAGGGGGACTGGGAGAGGGAGAATCAAGCTTCCTGCTGAGCAGGGAGCCCAGTGCAGGCTCAATCAGAGGACCCTGGCATCCTGACCTGACCAGAAGGCAGACACTTAATGACAGACCCACCCAGGCACCCCTCTTTCTTTATTTTTTTAAGTTTTTTTTTTTTTTACTAATGTAATCTTTACATCCAGCATAGGGCTTGAACTCACAACCCCGAGATTAAGAGTCACATGCTCTTCTGACTGAGCCAGCTAGATGCCCTTAACTTTGTTTCTTGATTCAAAAGCCCACTATAAAGGGTACTTCCCTCTGTAGGGAGTATACCTCAGTGTTTCCAGAAGTGCTTTGAGTGCAATTCCCAGTTGTTAGCTTGGCTATCTCAACCCTTATCCCTTGCACCAAAACATTTCTAAGAGGTGAAACTTACAAAGATTTTATTTATTTATTTATTTATTTATTTATTTGTCAGAGAGAGAGAGAGAGAGAGAGTGAGTGAGAGCACAGGCGGGCAGAGTGGCAGGCAGAGGCAGAGAGAGGAGCAGGCTCCCTGCCAAGCAAGGAGCCCGATGCCGGACTCAGTCCCAGGACATTGGGATCATGACCCAAGCCGAACGCAGCTACTTAACCCACTGAGCCACGCAGGTGTCCCAAAGAGGTGAAACTTATGTAAGAGATTGTGTGCTTTGAATTTCAGTGGTGGTAGGAACAGAAAGATTTGCTTTAAGGATGTGCTGAGGATTGTTTTGGAAGTTATTTCTTAACTCTGAAATCTAAATCGAGGTTTTGGTGTCCTTAAGGTCTACTCAAGAAGGTGAGTACTCCTTTGAAAAAGCTGGAGCTGCTCCAGAGAATCTGCCTGAAATGAAGACAGAGGCCCAGGCTTCAAAACCTTTGCTGACAAATGCCTTATCTGCTGAGACAGAGCTTTCTGAGGCTTTCCTTGGAAGTCAGACTTGGGAAGATAGGAGCACAGATAACTGGCCTCCGATGGTCTGGGTTTCAAAATCCCAGGCCTTGGAGGCTCGGATGGCAAAGGCTCTGGCCTGGGAGATTCAGGCTGGTGAGGCCCAGCACAGAGCCAGCCAATGCAAGCCAATCAATGGACTGGAGGTGGAAGCTACCCAGGCCTTGAGCCAGAAACCCTTACCTGAGAAGATGCGAGTTGCAGAGGAGAAAAAGTGTGAGGTCCTCTTTACCCGTCCATGCTGGTCCCGTAAGGTTGAGTACATCCTGACTCAGGTGGGCTACTCCATGAAGATAAGCAGTCACTGGCGTTTTTTCCTCCTGTGGCTTCACAATGGAGGTTGTAAGTCTGGGGACCAGGAATCATGGATCCACAGGGGGCTTTAAACTCCAAGGACTCTGGGATTTGTAGAGGCTGGAAGCTTGGCACTATGAGAATAGGGGTCAGGTGCCTGAACACCTAGGATCATGAGAGTGGGAGAGGTGCAGGTTATCAGAATATGAAGATGGTGGGGTTGGAGGCCTGGGTCAGGGTGACTGGGGGTGGAAACTAGGCATCTGGGTCTTCCAGGAACTGGAAGGTGACCCAAGGGATACCTGGGACTATGAGGGATGTGGAAACAGTTGAGCCCTGATGCGTCCCTGAGGGAGGTCAGTGGTGGGGAACATGTTTTCCCAGACCCCAAGGAAGTCCAGGCACTGAAGAGCCGGGTGGTTCTCAGAGCCCCTCCTGACCCCCTGCACAGGCAGTTTTCTCATCATCTACATCCTCATGCTGTTCTTGGTCGGGGTTCCTCTTCTGTTCCTGGAGATGGCAGCTGGTCAGAGCACGCGTCGGGGCAGCATTGGTGCATGGAAGGTCATCAGCCCCTGGATTGGTGGTGTGGGGTACAGCAGCTTCATGGTAAGGAGTCCTGGGCTGCCCAGGCCTACCCTTTATGCCCTGTCCGCCCCCCCACAGCAGTTCCTTGTCCTGGGAGGGGTCCCATGACTTCACTTCCATGGGTTGAGTCCCTTCAAGTCCCCAGTCCTCTGTCAAATCCCTTCCTTTTGCCTCTCCTAATCCTTCCCCCTGCCAGCCACCTCCTCCTTGGTTCCCAGGTGTGCTTCATCAGTGGCTTGTACTTGAATGTGGTCAATGCCTGGACCCTCCTCTACTTGGGCCAGTCCTTCCACTCTCCGGTTCCATGGGAAAAATGTCCCTTATTGGAGAACTCCAGTGACTTTGGTGAGGAGGAAGTGAAAGAGGAGGAGAAGGGGAAAACAGCTGGAGGGGAATTTGGAAGAGGAAAAAGGAGTGAGGAGGGTTGGGGAAGAGGAAAATAGTAGAAAAAGAAGAAATGGGAGGAGTAAGGAGTAGCAGGAAGTGGGAGAAGGGCTAAAGAAGAGGGGAGGGGTCACCCTGTCTAGCAGGCATGTCTAAAGCCTGGTCCCCTCAGATCCCGAATGTGTTCGGACGTCACCCTCCCTGTACTTCTGGTACCGGCTGATCTTGAAGGCCTCAGACAGAATTGAGGATGGTGGGTCACCAGTCTTCAGTCTGAACCTGCCCTTATTGGTGTCCTGGTGTCTTGTTGGTGCTTTCATGATTAATGGGCTTAAGTCCACAGGGAAGGTAAGCCATCGTTGACATTCTTGGATGCCTTAGACCTCCTCCAACGTTGTTCTCACTGATCTCCTAATGTCTCATTCCTTCTGGTCTTTGGCTCCCACTAGCCCTTGACCGTTGCTGAAAATTTTCTTCTAACTCTTCATTTCTGACTCACCCTAAAAAAAAAGGATTTATTTATTTTAGAGAGAAAGAGAGAGAACACATGAGTGAGGGGAGGGTCAGAGGGAAAGAGAGAGAATCCTTAGACTCCCCACTGAAGGTCGAACCAGATATGGGACTTAATCCCAGGTCCCTGAGATCATGGCCTGAGCTGAAACCAAGAGTCACACGCTTAACCACTTAACTGACTGAGCCAGCCAGGCGCCCCTGATTCAGCACTTTTGATCCCTGCTGACAGTTGGTGGACCCCCATTGGTATATGGTTGCTGATATGCCCCATTCTCAATTCAGGTAATGTGTGTCCTAGTGCCAGCCCCCTATTTCATCATCCTCTGTTTCCTCTTCCGGAGTCTACTGCTGGAAGGGGCAGCTTTTGGCTTTCAGCATTTGTTGCTTGCCAAGGTAACGTAAGTCTCCCTCATTCCCTACCAGGCCTTAGGAGACACCTACTGTCTATTGTTAGGGCATCTTTTCCCCATTACTTACCCATGTCCTTCCCCCCATTTCTGTTAAGATTCTTCTCTCCTTCTTTGACATTTCTCCTTATATTGTCTTCTCCTTTTTAGATCTCAGCTATGTACAACGTGAGTGTGTGGTATCAAGCAGGAAATCAAGTCTTGTTTGCCTTGGGTCTAGGCTTTGGTCCTGTTGTCTCCTTATCCTCACATATGTACCCATTTACCAGCTGTCTCAGTGATGCCTTTCTTGTGGCTCTGGTCAACCTGTTCTCCATGCTGCTGGTCACTTCTTCTGCCTTCTGTATCCTGGGCTACTGGGCTACAGTCATCACGCACCACTGCAATGAGAAGTAAGACCAGCCCCTTAGGGAGGGTCCCAGCCCCAGGGAACTACAAAACCCACAGACTCTAACTTTCAAGGTGCTGCAAGACTCCCATTCACACTTGACAACCCCAGATGCACTTGCAAGCCTCTACTCTCCCCTGGAGCAAAGAACAGAAACAGTAGAATCCCTCTCACATATTTTCTTGCTCTGAGCCCTTTCTGGCCCTAGAAATCTTTAAACCCAGAGATTGCTACTATCCACTTCAGATTGCCAATCACCGAGATATGTTAAAAGTGGCAAACATTCGGGGTGTCTGGGTGGCTCAGTGGGTTAAGCCTCTGCCTTTGGCTCAGGTCAAGATCTTAGGGTCCTGGGATTGAGCCCCTCGTTGGGCTCTCTGCTCATTGGGGAGCCTGCTTCCCCCTGCCTCTCTGCCCACTTGTGACCTTGCTTTCTGTCAAATAAATATAATCTTTAAAAAAATAAAGTGGCAATCATTCAAGATCTGGAGAACTTTCTGTTTCCAGAATGCCCTTGTAACTTTCATCACCTAAATTTAGAGATTTCTGTCAGTCTGTCATACTTAAATCCCAAAGAGACTCTCAGACCTCGAATCTTTATGGTCTGCTTAGCCCTGTTTTTCATTCTTTAAGCAATAATTTCAAAAACAGCTATTGGACATTTAGAAAGTATTCTTTGTGTACCACAGAGATGTGGACAGGTGAATCAGACCATAGTTCTTGTCTTCATTGAGTTTTCAGTTTTTGAGGGAGGGGGCAGGGGAATTACATAATTGGACAGTTGTAAACTCATGGTAACTAATAGCAGGGATGTTGAGGAAGACTGAAGACAGAGCCATTAATTCTAATGGGGCCAATCAGAGCGAGACTCCCAGAGGCAGCACACCTAAGCTGAAATTTTCCTGGTAATCCTAACCTGTGTAGATAAACACCATTTTCTTCTAGAATAAACCTGGGCATATACATGTGTATATGTGTGAGAGTTCTCTTAGGGTGTATACTCAGGAGTGGGATTGCAGGGTAGAGGGTACACACTTTCAGTTTTAACGTATATTGTCTCATTACCAAAGTGGTTTATGATGTGTGAGAATTCCATGTATTCTATTTTCTGCACATTTGATTAGACTTGGTCAGACTTTTTGCCAGTCTGGTGGAAGTATAATGGCACTTTTTATGTTCAAAAGCATTTTATTATGACATACTACATACATACAGAAACACACATAAAACAAAAAGTGCAGCATAAATAACTATAAATACTCTCCATGTTATGGACTAGAATGACCCTAGAAGCTCGCTATGTATCTCTGATTATAACCTCTTTTCCTCCCAACTACTATCCTGGCTTTTATGATAATTAGTTCTTTGTTTTTCTATATATTTTATTATCTTATAGTATTTTTTTAAGATTTTATTTATTTATTTGACAGACAGAGATCACAACTAGGCAAGAGAGGCAGGCAGGGAGAGAGAGGAGGAAGCAGGCTCTCCGAGGAGCAGAGAGCCCAATGTGGGGCTTGATCCCAGGACCCTGGGATCCTGACCTGAGCCGAAAGCAGAGGCTTCAACCCACTGAGCCACCCAGGCGCCCCTATATATTTTATTATCTATGTATGCATATCTAAGCAATATAGTTTTAACTTTAAAAAAATTTATTTATTTATTTGAGAGCGAGACTGAGATAGCTATAGAGAGCATGAGCCAGGGAGGAGAGGGAGAAGCAGGCTCCCCACTGCAAAGAGCCCATTGCGGAACTTGATTCCAGGACCCTGGGATCATGACCTGAGCCTAAGCCATTGGCTTAACTGACTGAGCCATCCAGCTGCCCCTCTGAGCAATATAGTTTAATTTGTACTTCCGTGGGGCTTGAACTCATGACCCTGAGATTGAGCATTGCAGGCACTACTGATTGAGCCAGCCAGGTGCCCCTACAATATAGCTTTTTTTTTTTAAGATTTTATTTATTTATTTGATAGAGATGACAAGTAGGCAGAGAGGCAGGCAGAAAGAGAGGAGGAAGCAGGTTCCCCGCTGAGCAGAGAGCCCGATGCGGGGCTCGATCCCAGGACCCTGGGATCATGACCTGAGCTGAAGGCAGAGGCTTTAACCCACTGAGCCACCCAGGCACCCCTATATCTTTTTTTTTTTTCAGTAACTTTTTTCTTTTTCTTTTTTAAAAGTTTTATTTATTTAAATAATCTCTAAACCCACTGTGGGGCTCAAACTCAAGACCCTGAGATCAAGAGTTACATGCTCTTCCGAGTCAGCCAGGTGCCCCTATAAAATACTATAGTTTAGTGTGTCCATTTATGTAGTCTAATTTTTTCATTTATATGTACATTCTCTTGGTATTCCTTTGTGTTTTTCTTCTTTCATTCAACATATGTTTGTAAAATTCATGTTGTGTGTAGCTCTAGTCTGCCTTTAATGCTGTATAATGTTTAGTATATTAATATGTCACAATTTATCCATTCTACTGTGGAACATTTGAAGTCTTTCTAGTTTTTGGCTATTAGAACAGTTCTGCTCTAAACATTTGTTTTCAAAGATTTTATTTATTTATTTATTTATTTGACAGAGATCACAGGCAGAGAGACAGGCGCGGGGGCGGGGTGGGGGGGAAGCAGGCTCCCTGCTGAGCAGAGAACCCGACTTGGGGCTCGATCCCAGAGCCCTGAGATCATGACCTGAGCTGAAGACAGAGGCCTAACCCACTGAGCCACCCAGGCGCCCCTGCTCTAAACATTCTTACACATGTTGCTCATGTCCTGCGTGTGTGCACGTTTGTCTAGGGTATACGTCAGTGGGTGAGACTTGATGCAGTTAGTTATTACTGTGTCACAGCATTCCAGAAGTAACTGGCTGAACCCAAGAACGATTTCTGATTTCTTATGATTTTGTCGATTGGCTGGAAAATTCTTCTGTTGGGCTTGCACAGGTTACCTCACAGTTCTGCATTTAGCCGGACCCAGCTGGGACTGCACTGCTTTGTTACGCGCGGGTGTTGGCTGGCGCACTCCAGTGCTCCGGTCAGCTGGCGGGTCTGCAAGGGCTGCTCTCTTCCAGGAGGCCTCTCCATGCGGTTAGCTTGGGCTTCCTCACAGGACGATTCACGAACACAGATGGAATCCGTAAAGTGTCGAAAGCTGAGCATGGGAATGCTCCTGTTGTCGCTGCTGCCACAGTGCTTTATATGAGGAAGTCCCGAAGCCACCTCAGGTTCGCAAGGTGGAAAAGCAGACTTTACCTCTTGATGGGAGGAGCTGTAAGATACTACAGCTGTGTTTCTACCACATAGATCTGTAGCGTCACTAGATCCTGCCAAGTTACTTTCCATAGTATTTTTAGGATTGTAATCTCTTTTTCCTCTCTTTCTGTCACTGTTTCTGTCTCTCTCTCTCTCTTTCTCTCTCACACACACACATGCATAATCTCCATGGTAGAATGCACAGCAAATAGTTAAAGATTTCTTAGCTCATACCATTGCAAAAACAAACATACTAATCCCAGGGTTCAGTATTTGTTGACAACTTTTGTCTTTGTCTTGAATTTTATAATCAGAATACTATATTCAAAAATCACTTGGGTTAGTTCTTTTTCCTACATTCAGTATGATTGTTACTCACATGAAATACAGTTATGTTCATTTATTTCTGTTTGTATGGAATTTTAATATCCCTCCACACTTTTATTTTAGTGTTAAACGTTAATATGGTTTCAAAAGACAAAATTATACAAAAGGATACTCAGAGAAGTATCAGTCCTCCTCCATCACTTCAACCCAGTTCCTATCCATCCCCTGTAGGTAACCAATCTCATTCTTTTTTGGTTTATCCTTCTTGTGTTTGTAGAAATAAGGAGAAAGATGTATATTTTCTTATTTACCCTTCTTTCTTACACAGTAGGTAGCCTTTTCCTTTTTCATTTAATAATATATTCTGGGAATCACTCTTCCATATTCATTCCTTTCTTAGATGTTCTGCCTTAGGCCTGGTGGTAGTGCCTGCCATTCTGTGGTTCCTCCGTGTTTTACAGTTCTCATTCCCCTTAGTAGGTGAGCCCTTGTTATAGTTAATAATTGGGTGCCGCAGGTGGATCAGTCGGCTAAGAGTCCAGTTCTTGATCTCGGTTCAGGTCGTGATCTCAGGGTTGTGAGTTCAAGCCCTGCACTGGGCTCCCTGCGGGACATGGACCCTACTTAAAAAAAAAATTGGATGGGGCACCTGGGTGGCTCAGTGGGTTAAAACCTCTGCCTTCAGCTCAGGTCATGATCTCAGGGTCCTGGGATCAAGCCCTGCATCGGGCTCTCTGCTCAGCAGGGAGCCTGTGCCCCCCACCCCCACCTGCCTTTCTGCCTGCTTGTGATCTCTGTCTGTCAAATACATAAATTAAAAAAAAAATTGGATGCCTTAAAAATTCAAACCATTTTCTCTTTGAAAAGATACACTCATTAAAATAATGAAAATGCATGTCCCAAAATGGAGAAACATATATCTGTACATTTATATTTAGAATATGTAAAGAACTCCTAAAATTCACTAAGAAAACAACCCAACAAAAGTGCACACTTAACTTTCTACAGTTTACTTAGAATTATTTTATACTCTAAGTGGAATATAAAACCTTACCCATACAGGGCTCCAACCCTCCAACCCTTTGTGATATAGTTGCCATATGTACTACGTTAACTTACGTTGAAGACTCCACCAAACAATGTTAAAACTTTTGCTTCCGGGGTGCCTGGGTGGCTCAGTGGGTTAAAGCCTCTGCCTTCGGCTCAGGTCATGATCCCAGGGTCCTGGGATCGAGCCCCATGTTGGGCTCTTTGCTCCGCGGAGAGCCTGCTTCCTCCTCTCGCTTCCTGCCTGCCTCTCTTGCCTACTTGTGATCTCTATCTGTCAAATAAATAAATAAAAATAAAATAAAATAAAACTTTTGCTTCCGATTAACGTGTGTTTTCTTTCAACTGACACGTATTCTAAAACTTAAGGGGAGGAAAATATTCTATTATTTTTATCTAGAAACCTAGCATTTAAAAAATTTTTTTTTAAATTTATTTGTCAGAGAGGGAGAGAGAGAGCGAGCGAGCACAGGCAGACAGAGTGGCAGGCAGAGGCAGAGGGAGAAGCAGGCTCCCTGCTGAGCAAGGAGCCCGATGTGGGACTCGATCCCAGGACTCTGGGATCATGACTTGAGCCGAAGGCAGCCACTTAACCAACTGAGCCACCCAGGCATCCCGAAACCTAGCATTTTTGTTGGTCTTTCTTAATTTCTGAAGTTTGAATTTTCCCTCCTGTATAATTTTTATTCCATCTGAAAACTTCAACTTTTAAAAAAGTGCTCCAGTCAGCACTTTTTAAAAAAAAAAAATTTTTTTTTAAATTTTTTTATAAAGATTTTATTTATTTGACAGCCAGAGATTACAAGTAGGCAAGAGAGGCAGGCAGGGAGAGAGAGGAGGAAGCGGGCTTTCCGCGGAGCAGAGAGCCTGATGTGGGGCTCGATCCCAGGACTCTGGGATCATAACCTGAGCCAAAAGCAGAGGCTTTAACCCACTGAGCCATCCAGGCGCCCCTCTAATTTACCTACATTCTTGAAGGATATTTTCTTTGGATAAAGAATTGTAGGTTGACAGTCCATTTCCTTCAGCACTTAAGAAATGTACTGTTCCCTGCTGGACTGCTTTTTTTTTTTTTCCCAAAGATTTTATTTATTTCTTTGTCAGAGCATGAGCTATAAGCAGAAGGAGAGGGAGAAGCAGGTCTGAATCTTTGTGTGTGCCAAGAGTTTTTTTTGTTTGTTTGTTTTTTGTTTTTTTTAATTGTATCCGGCACATTGTAGATGTGGTGTGGAGACTCTGGATTTTGTTATGTTTCTCAAATGTGTATTGGTTTTGTTGTAGTTGTTTTACTAAGCAGGCAGTTAACTTGACTAAATTCTAAGTGGAAACTTTCTTCCCTGTCGTATGTACCAACTGAAATTTTATTCCAGCATTTTTATCTTCCATTGGACTGCTTGGAGTTAGAGGTCAGCCGGAGATTAGGACAAAGCTTATACAGAGAATTTGGGGCTCCCTTTCTGGCTCTCTTCTTCCCATGGTCTGCCAACTTTCATTGTGACTGTTAGGCATTCACTTGTCGGTGTGGAGGTAATCTGTCTTTTCCTCAAGCATGTTTTAAGATTGCTGCTCTTTATTTAGTTTTCTGCAATTTCATTATAGTATATCTCAAGGGGAATTCTTCAGTTTTGCTTGGGATTCTTTTGGCTCCTTGTATCTGTGAATTACTGTTTTTCACTACTTCTGAAAATTCTCCACTTTTATTTGTTCACATATTACCTCTGCCTCATTGTCCATCTTATCCCATTTGCCAGATTTTCCCATCATACCATCCAGCTCTCTTGAACTCTCAAATTTTCCATCTATGTTTTCTGTACCCTGGCCCCAGTCAATTACTGATCTGTTTTCTATCACTATGGATTATATTATTCTTTTCTAGAGTAAATGGACTCATAGTGAGTGCATTCTTTTTTTTTTTTAAAGATTTTATTTATTGATTTGTCAGAGAGAGAGAGAATGAGCGAGCACAGGCAGACAGAGTGGCAGGCAGAAGCAGAGGGAGAAGCAGGCTCCCTCCCGAGCAAGGAGCCTGATGTGGGACTTGATCCCAGGACGCTGGGATCATGACCCGAGCCGAAGGTAGCCACTTAACCAACTGAGCCACCCAGGCGTCCCGTGAGTGCATTCTTATATCTGACTGATTTTACTTGGCATAAGGTATTTGTCTTTTTTCGTCTATATTGTTGGAGGGGGGCGCCTGGGTGGCTCAGTGGGTTAAAGCCTCTGCTTTCGGCCCAGGGTCCTGGCATTGAGCCCTGCATCGGGTTTTCTGCTCAGTGGGGAGCCTGCTTCTCCCTCTCTCTCTGCCTGCCTCTCTGCCTACTTGTGATTTCTGTCAAATAAATAATAAATAAAATCTTTAAAAAATACATATATATATATCATTGGAGGTATTTTGGTTTGTCTCTTCTTATTGCTGAGTAACTATTCTGTTTTATGAATACACCACAATTATGTTTAATCATTTTCCTGTTTATGGGCATTTGAGTTGGTTCTGATTTGGGGCTGTGATGAGTAGAAATGCTGGGGACATTCATGTATAAGAAGACTTTGAACACATTTTCATTTCTTTTGGGTGAATACCTAGGAGAGGGCGATATGGTTACTGTATGTTTAACTTCATTAAAAAAACTGCTAAATTGTTTTAAAAGTTGTTTTTACCAATTTTACATGTTTAGTAGCAAGGTATGGGAGTTCTAGTGGTTCCACAACCTTGCCAATACTTGATAACATCAGTTTTTTAAATTGTATCCATTCTAGTAGATGTGTACAGTGCTGTGTCATTGTGATTTTAACTGCATTTCCCTAATGACTAATGATGTTGGCCGTCTTTTTTTTTTAAGATTTTATTTATTTATTTATTTGACAGGTCACAAGTAGGCAGACCAGAGCAGGCAGAGAGAGAGGGGGAAGCAGGCTCCCCGCTGAGCAGAGAGGCCAATGCGGGGCTTGATCCCAGGACCCTGAGATCATGACCTGAGCCGAAGGCAGAGGCTTAGCCCACTGAGCCACCCAGGTGCCCCGATCTTGGCTGTCTTTTATTTTTTTTATTTTTTTATTTTTTTATTTTTTTTATTTTTATTAATTTTTTTGTCAGAGAGAGCGAGTGAGAGAGCGAGCACAGGCAGACAGAGAGGCAGGCAGAGGCAGAGGGAGAGGCAGGCTCCCTGCCGAGCAAGGAGCCTGATGTGGGACTCGATCCCAGGATGCTGGGATCATGACCTGAGCCGAAGGCAGCCCCTTAACCAACTGAGCCACCCAGGCGTCCCTTGGCTGTCTTTTAAAGTGCTGTTGGCATTTTACATTTCTTCTGGCCTCTCTTTTCAAATCTACTGCCTATTTTCATAACCTTCAAAAGAAACCCCATTAGCTCTCATGACTATTATTCTCCTCTGAGCCCCTGGAAACCAGTAATCTACTTTCTGTCTCTTTGGCTTTGCCTATTCTGGACATTTAGTATAAATGGAATCAAACAATATGATGGGACCTTTTGTTTTTGGCTTCTTTCACCACACAGCCTTTTTCATTGTATTTGGTGTTTTTTTGTTTTGTGTAGTGATTACGGCAGCATTTTTTTTTTTTTTGTCATCATGGTAAGTGTACTCCTTAATCTCCATCACCTATTTCACCCATCCCCTGCCCACCTCCCCTCTTGTAGCCCTTAGTTTGTTCTCTATAGATAAGAATCAGTTTCTTGGGGGGTGCTGGTGGCTCAGTGGGTTAAGCCTCTGCCTTCGGCTCAGGTCATGGTCTCAGGGTCCTGGGATCGAACCCCGCATCAGGCTCTCTGCTCAGCGGGGAGCCTGCTTCCCTCTCTCTCAGCCTGCCTCTCTGCCTACTTATGATCTCTCTGTGTCAAATAAATAAAGTCTTTTAAAAAAAAGAATCTGTTTCTTGGTTTGTCTTTCTCTTCGTTCTCCTGTTTGTTGTTTGTTTCTTAAATTCCACATAAGAGTGAAATCGTATGGTATTTGTGTGTGTCTGACTGACTTAATCTCATTTAGTATTATACTGTAGTTCCATCCATGTTGTTGCAAAAGGCAGGATTTCACTCTTTCTTATGGCTGAATAATATTCCCGTGTGTGTGTGTGTACACATGTGTGTACGTACCACATCTGTGTCCATTCATCTCTTGAGAGACACTTGAGTTGCTTCCATTAATTTGGCTTTTGTAAATAATGCTTCAGTAAACATAGGGGTGCATGTATTCTATTTGAATTTGTATTTTTGTAATTTTTGGGTAAATACTGGTAGTGCAATTACTGGATCATGGCTTAGCTTTATTTTTAACTAATTGAGGATCCTTCATACTGGTTTCCACAGTGGCTGCTCCAGTTTGCATTCCCACCAAAAATGCATGAAGGTTCCTTTTTCTCTGCATCCTCGAGGACATCTGTTGTTTCCTGTGTTGTTAATTTTAGCCATTCTGACAGAGGTGAGGTGCTATCTCACTGTAGTTTTGATTTGCATTTCCCTGATGATTAGTGATGTTGAGCATCTTTTCATATGTCTGTTGGCCAGCTGGATGTCTTTTTTTTTTTTTAAATATTTTATTATTTATTTATTTATTGGACAGACAGATATCACAAGGAGGCAGAGAGGCAGGCAGAGAGAGGAGGAGGAAGCAGGCTCCCTGCAGGGCAGAGAGCCCGATGCGGGGCTCGATCCCAGGATCCTGAGATCATGACCTGAGCTGAAGGCAGAGGCTTAACCCACTGAGCCACCCAGGCACCCCTGGATGTCTTCTTTGAAGAAAGGTCTGTTCACGTCTTCTGCCCATTTTTAGTAGCATTTTTTGATTAGAAAAAAAACACATAACATGAAAGTGACTAAACCATCTTTAAGTATGCAGTTCAATACTGTGAAATAGATTTACATTGTTGTGAAATCGATCTCCAGAATGTTTTCATTTCGCAAAACTGAAACTATAGTCACCATTTAAACAACATACTCCCTTTCCCCTCTCTCCTCAGCCTCTGATAAACATCTTTCCACTTTCTGTTTCTATTAGTTTGACTATTTTAGATTCCTTATATAATAAGTAGAAGCATGTGGTATTTGTCTTTCTTCATGTTCTTCTAGGAGCTTTACAATTTTAGCTTTTTTTTTTTTCCACATATCCTCTATTTCAAGTAAATTTTTGTGCAAGGTGTGAAGTAAAAGGGTTAATTATTTTTCCCTTTTAGATACCCATTTGTTCCACCATCATTTGTTGAAAAAGACTATCTTTTCCTCATCAAATTGCCTTGTTATCTTCGTTGAAAGTCGACTGACCATAGATGTTTAAGTCTGTTTCCAGACTATCCTTTTTTTTTTATTTCATTTTTTTTTCAGCGTAACAGAATCCATAGTTTTACAACACTCCCAGTGCTCCATGCAATGCGTGCCCTCCCTAATACCCACCTGGCTCCCCCAACCTCCCACCCCCCTGCCCCTTCAAAACCCTCAGGTTTTTCAGAGTCCATAGTCTCTCAGACTATCCTAGTCAATTTGCCAATAGCATCCTGTTGTGATTACTAATATATTATAGTAAATCTTATTTATTTATTTATTTATTTATTAAAAGATTTTATATATTTATTTGACAGATCACAAGTAGGCAGAGAGGCAGGCAGAGAGAGAGAGAGGAGGAAGCAGGCTCCCTGCGGAGCAGAGAGCCCGAGGTGGGCTCAATCCCAGGACCCTGGGATCATGACCTGAGCCGAAAGCAGAGGCTTTAACCCACTGAGCCACCCAGGCACCCCTGTGTATATTAATCTTGATAAACTCATCTTTTTGTAGCTTTACGCTTTTCTACATATATAATCATGTAGATTTGAATGAAGACTTTTATTCCTTCTGCTTATCTTTTAGAGGTTATTTTACTTGCTATATTATGGCATTGACTGGAATCTCCAGTATGTTTTTGTTTTTTATAGATTTTTTATTTTTTATTTTTTTTGACAGAGATCACAAGTAGGCAGAGAGGCAGGCGAAGGGGGGTGGGTAAGCAGGCTCCCTGCTGAGCAGAGAGCCTGATGCGGGGCTCCATCCCAGGACCCTGAGATCATGACCTGAGCCGAAGGCGGAGACTTTAACCCACTGAGCCACCCAGGCACCCCATCATCTTCTCCTTTTTTTCTTCAGTAAATTTAGTTAGAGGTTGTATCAGTTTTAAAAGTTCAACTTTTAGTTTTGTTATTTTCTCTATTTGTTAATTTTCTGTGTCATTGACTTTGCTCTTTAATATTTCTTTCTACTTTATTGCTTTAGCTTTTTTTTTTTTTTAAAGATTTTATTTATTTATTTGACAGACAGAGATCACAAACAGGCAGAGAGGCAGGCAGAGAGAGAGAGAAGCAGGCTCTCCACTGAGCAGAGAGCCCAATGCAGGGCTCAATCCCAGGACCCTGAGATCATAACCTGAGCCGAAGGTAGAGGCTTACCCCACCGAGCCACCCAGGCATCTCTTGTTTTAGCATTTTAAGGTAGAGGCTTAGGTTGGCTTGGGGCCTTTCTTTTGTCTAATATAAGCATTTATAGTTATGCATTTCCCTCTAGGCATCACTTTAGCTACATCCCACAAATTTTGATATGCTGTTTCATTTACTTTCAATTAAAAAATATGAAATTTTCTTTGTGTTTCTTTGATGCTTGGTTATTTAAAAATGTTTTTTAATAGACTATTTCCTAGAGCAATTTTAGATTCACAGTAAATTTGAGCAGAAAGTACAAAGATTTCCTATATATTCTTTGCCCCCACACATGCATAGCCTCCTTCATTACCAACATCCCCCACCTGAGTGGTACATTGTTACAACTGATGGCCTACATTAATACGTCATTATTACCCAAAGTCCATAGTTTACATTAAGGTTCATTTTGGTGGTGTACATTCTGTGAGTTTGAACAAATGTATAATGACATGCATCCATAATTATAGTATCATACAGAGTATTTTTACTGCCCTGAAAACTGTCCTGCATGTTTATTGCTTCCCCAACGCCTGGCAACCAATTATCATTT
>PISX010023122.1:0-30360 GCA_004024625.1 Mellivora capensis
CTTCTTATTTCTTCCTCTTTCCATCTGCTTTCTTCAGTTCAATCACTATTATCTATGGCCCCCACCTTGAAGTAGCATATTTCTTTTGTTAGAGCAAAAAGCAGACATAGTAGCAGCTTAGAATACATGAATGGAATCATTAAAGCATCACTCCTACTGTGAAATCACAAACACATGCTTATGACTAGAATCCATTTCATATTTGTTTGTTTTCTATGTGATACTGTCATTCCACCTGTCACATAATAACTTTTATTTACATATCTATTTATAGTAGTAGTAATGAAGCCAGTAGGGGAGGGATCAGGAAAATGCTTTTCATGTTTTGGAATGGAATTTTATTTTTTTATTTTCTTTCTTTACTTTTTTGTTAATTCTTTCTAGTGGTACATATGGACTTATCTTTTATCTCTTTAAGCCCAGATACTGACACACTACCTAGAAGAGAACCTAGTAAGATCTCAGGAAATACCAAATATTTCATAAATTACTGGATAGGTCTGGATTAATATATTATTAACTGTCTTGATAAAAATTATTTTAACACAGCCCAACATGGTGGAGTAAATCAAACCAAGAGTATGTTCTGGAAGGATCTTGTTAATATTAGAAGGGGAAGGAACAAGCTTGGAACTGGGTTTCTATTCACATATAAAATTTAGTAAGTCTTTCTAGGGGTGCCTGAGTGGCTCTGTCAGTTAAACTTTGGACTCTTGATTTCAACTCAGATCTCAAGGTCATGGGATCAGGTTCTGAGTTCAGTGGAGAGTCTACTTGAGGATTTTCTCCCTCTTTCCCTGCCCCTTCCCCTGTGTATGTGTGTGCACATGCATGTTCTCTTGTCTCTCTTTCTAAAATAAATAAATAAATAAATAAAAATAAAAAATTTTTAAAAAGGTCTTTCTGGCTCTAATCCCTGAGTCTTTAGAAAAATATCTTCTGGCTTTTCAGATTAGCGGTCTATGGTTAAGTTTTTATCTTTTTACCAGATTCTTATTTTTGAAGGTTTAATTTTTCCCTCTGTATTATTGTAAGAGCTTTAGGATTGATTCTGGAGAGCCTCCATTTCACTGGTGGAGACTCTGGGAGTAGGATACAAAAAGGGACCTAGATTTTTTTCTAAAACCAGATTCATAGTAGATACTGTCTGGTTATTTTAAGCCCCAAAGCAATACCTTTAAAATTTCATTGAAGGTATTAGGGAAATTTTTTTTTCTTTAGTAATAATTACCTAGTTAGTGGAATTTTGCTTTTTAACAAGGAGCTATCATCCCTATAAATTGTTGCATTAAATGTAATAAATTTTAATTTTCTTTTGATAGAACTGATCTCATCTTTACACATAGATTGCTAAAATGCTGGCTTAAACATGATATTGATCCATAATAATATTTGAAATCAGTGTACACAGACTCCAGAAATGGGTAAAAGAATAGAATAAGCCCTCTCCCTATCCCATTTCTAATCCACGCAATTGAAAATAGGTAAATTTTCATTTTATAACACAGACCTAACCCACCTTATTTTAAATTCATTGTAGGAGCTTGACTTGCAAGACAAAATTCATAGAATATTTTAAAGTCCTATTGCTGCGGAGATTTATGCAAATTCCTTATGGAAATATAGACACAACTTTCCCTTCATCAATAATGATGCATATTTTCTTGTAAACTATATGCTGGACCTCACCATCACTAGATGAGACTTTTCCAGTGTAGTCATTGTATTAAAAGCCTTGGTGACATTTCACTGAAAAAAATAGCCTCATGTTAGTTTAATGTTTCAAATGACTTTAGGACTTTTAAACAGTGAATTTGGGCATAGACATAAAATTCTTTCTTTTCTCTGTGAGGGTGAGATGGGTAGCAGGAGTTGGAAATTAAAGTAAGTTTTAATAAACATAGCAAGGTTATTAAGAAAACTTACTCAGATTAAGGACCCATCAATGACAGGAATAACAGGGTTTTCACAAGACTTATATCTAAAATGCACGGTGGGAGTGTATGTTGACTATTCATTTTCCACTCTAAATTAAAGTTATGGTTTTGAACACTAGGGAATGTCAGTGAATGAAATAATCAACAACAAAATAGGAAGGGCCTTGTTCTGCAAATCTTTGCTCAAGTGACTTTTAGTATAGAATCTATGCAATAGAATTTTTTTTCCTTTTCTTTGACAAGGAAAGGAAAAGAAAATACAAACTTTAAAAATTATCATATTAAAACACATATGGCAAGCACCCTCTCTTTACTTACCAAAAATATTTTTGACAGGAGAAGGAAAGGGCTGGAATCTGTGAGGGCAAGTAGACATGTACATTTTAAGTTCTATTATACTGATTGATTTCATAAAAGTAACAAGCTATTTCAGAATTACACACTATTCACTTATCTCCTTGTACTCTTCACCAGATGGCACCCAGCAAAAGAGGCATGCCATCAATCATCCTATGTCTTGCCCAGTGCTTTTCCTGTCCCACTTTTCTCATGCCTTTCAGCGTCACTTGCCACTGTGGCATCTCTGCATGTCTGTGTGCTGAAACAGTCAGCTGCCATCACTTGGCTTCCTTAGTCACTTGGCTTAAACCTCAGTCTCTCTCCTTAAGAAAAGCTAGGCACCACGCATCATGTCCACATGCTCATGTCAATATGCATAGATTTTGGAAAAGGGGGCATTGGCGCTAAAATGTCTCTCCATTTTTTATAGGAGTCCTTTGGTCTATAGCAATTTTCAAAAAGTTAGGTTTTCTGGTGCATCTTTTCTTGATGCAACTTAATTTGATGGTTTGGATCAATAAACTCTTGCATTCAGAAGCATCTCCAAGATTTTGACAATTCATACCAATTAAGTTCAGATGGGTCACAAAGTGACCCATCTGACGGGATCTTGTCAGTGGTTTGACAACAAGTTGCTCCTGTTGCATGAATTATAGATATGATCAATCCCCAAAGGGGTCCTTCTAAAGGGCAATAGCAGCAATGTAGTAGAAGTATAGAAAATTTAAATTTAAAGGAGAGAGAAATTAACTTTCACTAAATTAACAAATGTCTATACTCTTTTGATTACTAATAGGTATTAGTTTGCACTTAGGAACCTATTCTATCTGAGTGAACAGATGCTACTTCCAAATGTTAGTGCATCCAAGTTGAAAAACATCATAACCATAGAATTCTAATCATCTTTTGGTTTGGTCCATTTGAAAATGAGTTAAGACACATTAAAGACTGGACTATTTACAGTAGTAAGAAGATGCTTTGCATAACCTGTTCCTTTTAACAGATGATGCATTTTATCCTACGTTGGCCTGCTTGTTAGACACAGTGGTTTGGCTTTCTTTTCTCTTTGTCAGGAACCGTGAGTACTGTTCACTTTGTTCTTACTACATTCTCCCTTCTAACCCACATTTATGTGTATAAAGGTGCATCTATATAAGGCACAGACCCAGTGCAAAATGGGAATGTTGGACCCTTTATCCAAAAATTATTGACTTTTAAGATGACAGCAGAGTATTAAACCACACACGGGCATCATATCCTTGTGCGTCATATTCTTTTCTCACTCCAGTTTAAAATCTTTGAAGACAGATGTTTTCTTCCTTCTTTTAGTTGTTTTGAATATTATACATGAATAAACATTAAAAATCAAAATGTATCAAAGAACATATAATGAAAATTGAGCTACTTTCTTTTCCAAAATCCTTATCAGGGCATGTCAAGGCATGTCATCTTCAACAGTCTTGCGTGGGCCGTACCTTATACGTAATGTCCTTCCCCTTCATAGAAATGAAATAAATATTTGTTGGTTGTTATATCAGACTCTGTATTCTGGATATAGCGGCAATAGCAGCAAGTCACTGACTGAGAAAATGCTTGACAGTTAAGCTGGAGAGGAGACCTAAATATGCACTTTCATTTAATGAGTGAACACAGAATATCAGTAGTTTTCTCTTAATACTAATTGTGCTCATTTATAATGCTCAGTGAAAATTAATTTTAAGAGATACTAATTATATTGTATCCACATAGAATTCACTGTTGGCTTCATAATGGGACTTGTTTGACAAAAATCAATTGAATTGAAAGCGTATTTGGGTTCCCGTAACCATGAACCTGATTAATTTGCATTAGACTGCTTGCTTTAGATTAGGTTAAAATAAAACACACTTGAAAAGTCCTACTATGTAACAAAAATTTAATTACATCCTTAAGACATCCCCATGCATTAGGGTTTGTTATCACAATTTTATAGACAAGAACATGAAGTCTTAGAAAATGGAGGGAACCAGGCCGGGGTCACTGAAGCAAGTAAATGGTTTCTAAGCCTGTACATATTATACTTCTTACACAATTCCTTGAGTTTTCATGTTACAGAAAACTGTAAAAATAGTTCAACCAATACTTATCTCATTTATTCACTTATTATAAACTTCTTAAGTAAACTGGTAATTATACTACTAAGAAAATTGTATCTCTTGTATTTGGTAAAAAAAGTAGCTAATTAGAATTCATCAATGCTAATGAAGTGAGTGAAAGGGGGGAAATCAACACAGCTAATGTGTAAACCTGAAAAACAAAAACAGAAGGAGATAAAAAGAAATGGCCAGGAGTCCTGCCTGTGAGCAATATTTATTTATTTATATGTCAGATTTATATTGTACCTTGCTTCTGAAGAGCTGGTGTAAGATCTTGCAAGTAGTATGCTTTGAAAGAGAAATTTGTAAAATCAGTCTGGGCTTAGAAGTGGATAACCTCAAACAACATATTCCAAGCACTTGGTGGATGTGCAACAGCCCACCGCTACCCTGAACGGATACTTAACATTTACTGAGCAGTTAACACATTTAAGGGTGTGTTGCATGTGCCCCCTCTCTCTCTTTCCCTTTTTTTCCCCTTCCTGTTAAAAAATGAAGCTTTTAGTGGTGATGACGTGGTGTCCAGTTGGGTATAGTTAAAAGGAACAGTGGGTAATCTGTAGTCTTTTCTAACCAGAGCACATGCAAAGACTAGCCATTATTTCAAGCCCTAGGGGGATAAAATGATCTTTTGCATCATTTCTGGAAGTGTGAAATGAGAAATGTATCTTTGGCAGTGTTCAGATTTCTAACCACATGAAGGATTGTAAGTGGGTTTTTTATCCCCCCAATGTAAAATGAGAAGATGGTGTGATTTCAAAATACTTATGTCTGGGGAAAGGGTTGAAAAATAGCATTTTTTTCCCCTCAGGTTGTTTTTATTCCCAAATGGACCATTTATTTATTTACTTACACATTTTCTTTTTTTTTTTCAATGTTTACCATATGTAAAACCATGAAGGTAAACAGAAATATTTTAAAGGTATGGCCCAGACCTCAAAACAAAGTAAGGCAAAGATGAGTAGAAATGATCACAGGAAATGCATATGGTGGTGAGATGCTATTTGAAGCAGGAAAGATGGACCATTTATGCTTTGAAGGGCTGAGTATGGAAATAAGTAGTCTCAATGCCCACACTGAAGTACCTCTTTGCATTCTTCTAGAGAAAAGATAATCTTAAAGAGAAGTCACACACACAGAAAAAATTTGGACAAGCCATCTTTCAGATTTCTGATGCTTTCGTGAAGGAATTTAGACATAAGGGGGACATGGGCAGGAAGGTGTAAATACATTGCTCTAAATGTAATTTCAACTGTAAGCGCAAACGGGCCATCCAGCTGACACGGCTCTGGAGAATTGATCTTGTTTATAATTATACACATTTTCTCTCTGAGAATTACTTAACAGTGCTCACTCTAAGATGGATTCTATGCCATTTGATTTCCCATTCACCTAATATTGTTTATTCTTATGTGATACTGTACTTCAAATCATAAAACTAATTTTTCTTTGACACTAACATCTAATTTACTTGGGAAAAAGCTATTGTCACTTATTCTCTATTCCTTTCCTTCTCAGCAAGTAAATTTATTATAAGAAACATTGTTTCAGTATCAAGGTAAATAAACTATGATAGAGCTCATTATGTTTTAATCTTTTATCACTGTTAATGCAAACAGTAGCGCATAGGTTGCTGATGAAAAAAGTAAGATGTTTCTCCCAGCCTTTGTAAGAGTGTTCTGGGAATTCTTTAATATGTCCAGGAATTCTTTTATATGCCCAGGGAAGACAGAAATAATATATATAAATCAGATTTAATCTTCTTAAAATGATAATTAATTTCTATCTCTTCCTGCCTCAAAAACCTTCCATGTCTAACTAAAGTTCACAGAATAAATCTTGGGCTCCTAACACTGGTCGTCAGCACTTCTTGCAGTTTGATCCAAATCTGATTATTGCTATGCTCTTTTTGTTTGTTTCTTGGCACATTAAGCTCTAGGCTAACTGAGCTCCTTGGTGGACACCTGCTCCTTTCTAGAATATGGTCCTTCCATATTCCCTTATGTTCAAATTCAATCTGCATTTTTATGCCCAGATAAAATTTCACTCATCACAATCCTTGTATATATCTCTGCTTTAAATAATCTTGCCTTCCTCTGAATTTACATTGTACTTCATCCAAACTTCTTTATGACATTTGTCGCTTTCAACCCCGTATAATAGTTTTTCTTTTGTTTTTACATAACCCTGAGAACACATTATTTATATATAATGTTATTTTACTCTCTCTCAAGATAATAAGTTCAGTCTAAGACTCATGTATAAATTTGTCAGTGTATCTGACATAGCAGCAAGCCATTCGCTTTGTACTTAGAAGGTATGCAGTAGATATTTTTTAAGTAAATGAATGAATAAAGATTAATGTTATAAATGAATAAACAGACAGGTTGCAGTTTAATGATCTTCCAAAAGTCACAGATGAAATCTGAAGAAGTGAAAGTAAAAATTTCAGTTCAGCATATACAATAATTCAGAAAATGTCCGTGGAAGTAAATATTAATTCACTAAATATTCTACATGAACTTTTGACCTAGTATGGGCCAATCATCATTTTAGGGGGAGATTCAATATACCTCCACTTCCCTAGCCTTAACTATGATTTTCACATGAAAGTTGTTTCTTTATTGCCCTAAGGATTACATAATATATGGAATTACTTGAACACATAAATGTATAACAAATATTTTAGAAAGTAACAGCTCATATTTGGAGGATCAAAACAGCCCTTATTAAGAATTTTGTGGTTTGTTTTTTTTTTCATTTTTGTATAAGTCAGCCTCTTCTAGAAATGTTCCAGTCTCGAGAGAGATACAAAGCTATTGGTATTTCATTTCATCTAAACCACAGAATCCTTGACATTTGGTGGAAGAGCTTATTTTTTTAAAGGTGTCATGCCCTATTTCAGTTACATGTTTCATTACAACTTGTTTTTGTTTTTTTTTAACTTTTTAGTGAGAGGGGAGGAAAATGGTGGTTATACATAATTAGGGCATCACAGAAACTATTTTATTGTCCAACTTAATAGGTGAAAGTAGAATACCTGGAATTGCCCTTTGCTGTTATTGCTCCTACTCCAGCCCAGTTTTTTCACTATCTCAACTTGGAAGTAACAAAATGATCCGAAGCTTAAGACAAAATTCTGGTGCTACAAAATAGCACCAGGAAAAGTATTATTATTTTGTTTATTGCTAGTAGTTGGCATGGATTTACCAAATTTTTTTTCCTCACAGAATCTTTCATCTCTCTCCTCCATTCCTAGTCTTGGTTTCCTAGCTTTAAGATATAGATGAGATATTAGAAAACATATAGGTTTGACTTTACATTTTATAAATTAAGAAGCTGGAGCCCAGAGAGGTGACATGAACTACTTAAGTCACACAGCTCTAAAGCCCTCTGGTTCATTTTTGAGTGGGTGTATTGATTAGAAGGAAAGTTGGTTGGTTACCAGATAATTGAGAAGAAAGAGGCAAAGCCACTTGGGTTTATGTCAGAAAAGAAACAAAAGCCAGGAGAAATATGGAAGATTTTACAGATTTTAAGGTTAAAAAAGGTAAAATCAATCAAGGACATGGTGAGAGTTTGATCGAACATAAATAAATTTTGATTAAAAGCATAATGACTATCATTTACCCTAGCTAATCAATTCACATGGGGGAAAAATACTTGAGGAAAAATAGAATAATTGTAGATGGAGACATATATAGACTTTGTAATTTTAATTCAGCAAAAGGAATGGGAAGGTTTGGAAATGATATTTACCCCGGATAAAAGATGAGGTCCTAAGAGCATAAGAATTTGAGTCATGTATTAAAAAAATGTACTTTGAGTCTGGATCATTGCACATCTGCTTTTTCTACTCATAGATTCTGTTCAGTGCATAATTCAAGTAGTTTTATATACAGAGTAGCTCATCTTTTCTATCCATTGGGTTCTTTTCCCGGAAGTATCATTCACCTAGGAATAATCAGACATCTATTCTCCTGATGGCATGCAATTTTTGGCTTCATAACAAAACAACAGTGGGGAGGTGCCTGGGTGGCTAGTCAGTTAAACATCTGCCTTTGGCTCAGGTCATGATCCCAGGCTTCTGGGATTGAGCCCCACATCAGGTTCCCTGCCCAGCGGGCAGCCTGCTTTGCCCTCTCCCTCTGTCCCTCCTCCCCCAACTCATGCTCTCTCTCTCTTGCTCTCTCTCTATCTCAATAAAATCTTTAAAAACAAACAAATAACAACAAAAACTGCAGTCTTCTATCACTTAAGAACCTTCCAGAGATATTGAAAATAAAAATGGGGGCATCTGGGTGGCACAGTCGTTTCTGATTCTTGCTTTCTGCTCAGCTCATGATCTCTCAGGGTCATGAGACTAGGATTCTCACCAGCACAGAGTCTGCTTAGTTTCTCTCTCCTTCCCCCTTTCCCTCTACCCCTCCCCCCTTTTAAAATAAATAAATATTTTTTAAAAATAAATTTAAAAAAAAAAGAAAGTAAAAATGAAAACTAACACTCCTGTTATCCTGGTATCCTTGAGCCCAAACTCAATCTCCCATGTATTCCTGGGGTAGTAGTGATCTGACAGCAACTTTAAGTTTAGCATCGATGGTCAATGCAGGGTGGATGGACTGGTCAAACTATTCCCTCTTCTACAGACACCTTCTGGACTTGAATAAAACTTGGGCAGTTGATCAGTTCCAGAAAGTCAAGAAGTATGAGATGCTGGCTCTCATATAAGAACTTTCAAAGAAGGAAGGACCCTTTTAAAACAATTTTTAATTTAAATTTACTGATCATCTATTTAGCTTTACCAATTTCTTAATCCTTTCCTTCATTCTGCCAGTCACATGGTCCCAAATTTTTGCTCATTTTTCCTCAATTATAGCCTTTTAAATATAATGATTCTGTATATTTCACCATAATAATTATAAAAACTATATGAAGTAATCTCAAGTCCATTCCCAACTACGGGCCAAGTTTTATAAAGATTTACTTAATTATTTAACCTATTTTTCCATTTGCTTGCCAGTTAAATTTAAACAAATTAAATAAATTATATTATGTAGCACTGAATGAACACATTTTATGTTAACTAAAATTCCTCTTTTACAGTTAAAATGAACAATATATTGGGGCACCTTGGTGGTTCAATGGGTTAAGCCTTTGCCTTCAGCTCAGGTCATGATCTCACAGTCTTGGGATCGAGCCTTGCATCGAGCTCTCTGTTCAGCAGGGTACCTGGTTCCCTGCCTTCTCTCTTCCTGCCTCTCTGCCTACTTGTGATCTCTCTCTCTCTCTGTCAAATAAATAAATAAAAAATCTTAAAAATAAAATAAAATGAAAAATATATTAAATATGGTTACAAAATGACAAAAGGTAGATCTCACCTTCATTTGGAATCATTTAAAGACTTTATATTCAGAAACATTTTAGGTGCAAGAGATTTTATTTTATTTTAATATGTCATAAATTAATTTATTTGTATTTTAACTGATAAGATTCTGTAAAGCAAAATCGCATACAGGAAAAGCATTCAAATCTCTAAATATTCTGAGTGTTCAGTTGTTTTTTGGTTCACTAAATGCACCAACATTGTTTATTGAGTTGTATTCGATCATAACAATAGAAAGAAATGATTTTCTGATGGAATACTGTGTATGTCTAGCTTCCAACTAAAATCCATGTAACAGATATATTTCAGTACTTGATTTAAGCATAATGCTGTACTTTCAGAAAGTTAGTTGATTAAAATAAGAAGGAATAAGTGTAAATAAACCAAATCAATCCTGAGCATATTCCTTAATATGTTAACAAATTTTGAAATAAAAAGAATGTTAAAACAAAATTAAATTAAATTTTATCAAATCCAAGTTTATAAAATAATCATTTATATTTCTATAAATGCAGTTACAGTTACAACTATAAATGCAGTTGCATTAGTGATAGAATAATCATGTCTTACAAAATCCCTGTACCTGTGGTATGTTTCACTGTTACACTTACACATGAGAGAATATTCGTTTGATTAGTAATGATACATCCAAGTGGAAGCTGCATAATTATAGACCTTCTTCCCTTTCAACTTCTTTTGTCACTTTTTTCAGGAAAACTGGAAGGACTTTTCTGGTTGGTAAATTTGGGAAGAATAAATTAAACATGCCTACTTTTAATTACTCCTTTCTGCTGGTACAGGTTGTTCTGTACATAGTATTTAAAGAAAATTCAGAGAGCTATAGTTGATACCAATGGTTTATTGAGTGAAAAACCAACTCTTCACAAACCCAAAATTTAGAGAGGATGGGGGTGGGGGGTTGGGTGAGCCTGGTCTTATTGCATGGAGCACTGGGTTGGTGCATACATAAACAATGAATTTTGGAACACACACACACAAATAAAATTAAATCACTTAAAAAAAGAAAAGAAACTCAGAAGCATAGATGTTACGGGATGGCTTCTAAAGTAAAAATGAGCAAGTTGTTTAACCTTTACAATGATAGGTTATTATAATGGCATTTCATTTTTGAGACAGCAGGGGATTGGTTAAAAGTTATTATCTTTTACCATTATAGCAAGATGACTTAATTTGTTGGTTTTTGGGTTTTTTTATGATTATCAAAAACATTTACAAGAAATAACCTAAGTTAAATTTCACTTATGTTCATGAAATAAAGTAGAATTAATTAGTTTTGCTTATGTGGCTTAAAGGGCTTTTTCTGCTTGGGGTATTTTCAGGCCTGGTCTCCATTATATTTTATCTTAACAAAGGTAAGTCCTTCAAAGTGGGTAATTCTTCCTGATTCTGGGATTCATTGTTAGGAGAAAACTAGGCTTTAAAATTTAAGGTCATGTCCTTTAACCCAACTTCTGTCAGTTAAAAAGAAAAAAAAAGGAAGGAAGAAAGAAAGAAAGAAACTAAATTTGATTTTTATCAGTCTTTCCTTTTCAATATATTTCAGTTTGGGCTCAATTTTTTACTACTCAATAGAAAATAAATCACTTCCCGTCTTTTGTGCAATATGCTTTTAGTTGACCTAACATATTTTTTGTCCCAAAATGTGTTCTGTGTTTCACCAAGCTATACAAGTATTTGTTGTGAATACTGCAAAATTCACTAAAATATTGCATAGTTATCCATGATAAGATTTAAAGTGATAAGAAAAAAATCTGAACTTTTTGCACCAAGTTTGAAGTGTGGTAGAGTTTTCCATGTGAATCAGTTGCTCTTATTGGAAGATGTTTGTGATTTTGACTAATAAAAACAAGAAATATTTCCCTCATATAATAGTTGAGAAGACTGATGGCTTGCCCTAAGTTATCGAGGAGGTAGATTTCCAAAATAGTATTTGAACCAGATTTGTGCAGTCCAGAAATGGTTTTCTCTCCACTCTGCTGTGCTGCTTGTTTGGAAAGACTATATATTGCAGCTCAGTGAAAAAAATAGAACTGTGGTAAATACCTTATTACTGATTATTTTTCATTATTCAGTGCCTGTTCTTTTATTATATAGCTAACATTAATAAATGTTCATATATGAACAATGTTTCTTAGAGGATAGCCCCATGAGAAAACATTTTGTAATTTTAAGCATTTTGAAAAGCCTCTTAAAAAGATTATCAGAAAAAAAAATATTTTTATTATGTACAATAATGATAAAACTAATCTAGTGAATAACATGAAGTTTCCTTTAAAACAGACCACGGGAGTTAGATATATTTCATAAGAATTACTTCTTTTTCTTTTGAGCCACTATAATTGGTCAAATCATCCAATTTTTAATCTTTAAGACTTTTTATTTTCTGTGCAAATAAATAATATGATACACCAAGCCTATAAAGCAATATTTGGTATAGTGTGAAAGACCATTGTATAATGGTTCTTATGGCTCTTGGCTCAAAAAAAAAGTTTATGTCATTCCTGTAGTAAAAAGCATAGAAAAAGAACTAGCAGATAGTATAAAGTCAAATATTAAGTAGTGGTTTAGGAAGGTGTAGTCAAGATAACAGGGAAAGAGAGCCAAAATTGTGCTTCTAGAATATTTGAGGAAGGTTTTTCAGATGCAGAATATCGCTTAGTCCATATTGTGTGTGTGTGTGTGTGTGTGTGTGTGTGTGTGTGTGTGTGTGTTAATAAATTTGTTCTGTACCATTTTCTCTGCATGGTATGAATTTTGAGCTTCTCAGCCCTGCCTTTCTTCTCCTGGAGCTAATTAATGGGATTGTAGTTCTTGGTCTTAAAAACAACAACTGCTGTGAGATAAGTCTCAGGAAGATAAGGAGGACAAAATATTCCCCTTGCCCTTACAGCTGTAGAAAAACAAATTGAATTCTCCATAATACACTCTTTTTGCAAAGTTATTTTAAGAAGTCTTAGAATCTTGGACTATGGAAACTTTTGCTATAAAGACTTAACTTTAGTAACATCTGTGATTCTGATTAGTTGTCACCCAACAATTGGTCGTCCTAGTAATATCCAAACTGACATTCATTTTCTGAAACAATAAAATCTTGTTTTCTTCTTAAACCAGAAGAGGATTACTGGCATTTCCTTCTTGTCCCACATGCTTGGTGGGGTAGTGGGGAGAGTCCAATCCAAGGCTCTGCTCTCTTTTTTATTTAAATAAAGAAGTTAAGACATTTTGCCACATTTAAAGTGATGACTTCTTGGAACTGAATGTTTAAAAAAAAGGACAAATCTTAAATAGAGTGGTAGAATGGGATAAAACAGTGATGGTTAATAGAAAGAACACATAATTCAAAGTTATAAGGAGGGAATGCTGGTTCTAGCAGCCACTATTTGTTCAATCATTCGGCATACTTTCATTGAGTTCCTATTTGATGCTAGAAACTCCTTCAGGCATTTAAAATAAAGAAATGAACTTGGGGTCAGAACACCTTGGGTTTGAAAATAGAATCTATCTCAAAAAAATTAAATGGCCTTGAATGAGATAATTAACCTCTATAACTCAGTTAACTTTATCTCATCTTTAAAATAATGACAATGATAATCACTGAACTAGATTAAAGTCCAGAATACACAAGAGGTATATTAGTAAAATCAATAAGAAATAGCCTGATTTATAAAATAACTGAGGCATAGTTGGGGAATGAGCTCTATAAGTGAATAATTACTATTCAGAAATTTAGAAATCTACAATATACCACAGGGTTCAGGGAAAGGGTCAACAAAAGGTTTATACTCGAAGCTGAGATTACATCCTTATCCTCTGAGAGGCATACAATAGGGTAGAGACAAGAGCATGAACACCTCTATGAGTTACCTCAATGAAGGAACTTCACTGTTTTGGTCTCAACATCCTTCTTTGTTAAGTGAGGGAATTTGAATACTAAGTCCCTTCCAGCTCTAACATGATGTAGTTTTATGTAATCCCAAAGCAATTCATGGTGCCATTAAACCACTTTGTTAAATCTTTTCCCATGTATATGTCAGAACTATTGTTTTCTAGATTTTTCCTGAATTAGTTTATCTTCCAAAGGAGAAAAGAATCATCCATGCAGCTTATCCCTAGTTACATAGTGACTGTGAGGATGTATTCAGCATGATAACACTTAGATCACCCATTCTCTCAGACACACATTTTTCTTTAATTTAACCATTACCTTGCTGACCCTTTATGATTAAATTACCTTAAGTTTCTAAAATTCTTAGAGAAATTTCAAAGTATTTAGGTTCTTTGTTCTAATTCAAATATTTTTTCAATATTTTCTCTTAACTATGAGAGGTTAAAGGAACTTATGAAAATATTTAAAGTGCTAATACAGTGATCCATAGACATCTAGATATAAAATACATAGTATTTTAATAAAGAGTGCTGTGAAAAATATCTGCTCAAAAATTATTAATTACTTATTTTCTAATATAATAAAATAGATGAATAGTTTTATTTGATTTTGAACTTAATAATTTCAGGAAGAAAATGTGATTTAGTCAAGACTTTCCTCAACTGAAAACTTTAGCTTACATAGTAAGCAAAAATAGACACAAATTCTAGACACAAAGAGCCAGAAGTTGCTGCAACTCATAAGTCACTATGAGTTGTCCAATGAACAGAAGAAAATGTCCTTTAAAAACATGATTCCTCATTTCAAACAAGCTGTAGCATTTCATCTTCACCATATCACTAAGGCAAAAGCTTGTATAGGTTATGGTCATCAATCAAAGTCCCTGTTAAAAAGTTCTTTCTATTTTAACTACTACAGAAATTCTCATTTAGGGGATTCAGTTCACTGAGCCAGATCAATCCATACTAATGCAGCTATCATGACCTTTATCTTTATTTTCCTTTTTCAAAAATGCAATATAAACATAAATAAAAGAGAAAGCAATTCCCATAAAGCTAACTGTCTTTCTGGTTTGGTTTCTTGTCACTGTTGATTTTGTCCTATGGGTGTGTGTGTGGTTTGACAGTAGTTTGAAAATTCTTAAATGACTTTCTATCTTCGATTGTGTAGTAGATGCTGTGATATTCTGCCCAGATGCTTCTTTCAGGACTAAAGCACTGATACCCTGGCTGTGTGCAGGAAAGAGGTGGCTGACTTCTGTCAGCCAAGTCCCTCCCTGGGAATTGGCTCAAAATGCCTTACCAAAAACACATCTATCCCTGAAAGAGACATACATCCCATGACTAGTCACGTGGGGTTTAAAAGGTGTGGCCCCCAGAAGGAATGGGTGTCTCAGTCTGTTAAGTGTCTGCCTTTGGCTCAGGTCATGATCCCAGGGTCCAGGGATCGAGCCCCGCATCCGGCTCCTTGCTCAGCAGGAAGCTTACTTCTCCCTCTCCCTCCATGGCTCTCCCTTCTCATGCTTTCTTTTTGAAATAAATAAATTAGATCTTTAAAAATAAAAAAGAATGCAATAGTTAAATTTTTTTAAGAGGTGTGGCCTCTTTGCCTCAATGGTGGATTACTCTGAAGGGTTCTGCAGCCTCAGAGCAGAAGACTTGGTTGCTTTTGAACTGTAGTTCAGCTCCTTCTGTCCTATTCTGCTTCCCTCATTACACAACATATGATGATCCTGAGAGAATCAATCCCTTCATAAACCTAGGAAACTGACATAAAGTATGAAAGGTTCTTTTAACAGCGGTGTAGAAAATTATGAAATTCTCCTTTCTACATGACACCATCATTTCTTCTTCTTGGGTACAGTTTATGTCCAATGTAGCTTAATGCTACATCAGAGTCACTCAGGTTTAGGAAATTGAAGGAAGGAGAGTAAAATGATATCAGAGAAAATGTAAGTCTTTTTGAAAAGCCTTTGTAGGGCTCATTTACTATCTGGTAAAAGTGGAAATAGACATTTATTTACCTTGTACTTCTCTTCTAGTATACAACCTCATAGATGGCATCTGTGGCCCATATGATACAAATGAAACATCCCATGTTGCCTACTCTGTCTTTTGTGGTCTTCTGATACCTTTCTTTTATGTCTCCAAAGCTTTTTACCTATTTGAATAGTATCTTATATTTACTTCTCCCTTTACCCATGCTCACCAATATCACAGGCTAATAATCTAAATTACAAATGTAAAATATATCACTCTCTCAACTTCAATAGCTCCCTATTATGCATAGGGAAAAGTCACCATTTTTTTTAGAATGTATGGTATGCCTGCAGGACCAATGTAGCTTACACTTACAACTTTAGCCCTGTAAAGTCTAGAAGTGACAAAACTTATTTTAATATAGAGGATATTTATACAACATTTGCTTTCAATTTCAACTTCTCACTACTTTTTACTGAAAAAAGTTCTGGCTCCACCAGAGATCTTTGGTTCAACTAAATCATTCTAAATAAAGCATGGGTAATTATGAAAAAGTAGTTTTGAGAAGATAGTCAAATAAGAAAATGTGTTTTCAACTATTTTATTGTAATAAATAGTTCATGTTTTGAAGCAAAGTCAAGTCTGTTAACATATTGAAAAAATAATAACTAAAGTATATTGTTTTATAGAGGCAACCTTGGAAATTGACTTTTCTTTAAATGTCAGAGTAGCAATTAATATCAGTTGAGAATGAGTGTTCATAGAATTAATTTAACTACCAGTCTTATTACATCATGATGGAATGATAGTCAAAAATAAGAGTGTTCTGAAATGTTTTCTATAAACAATATATATACATATGTATATCTTCATATTATATATGTATATATATATACTTAATTACAACATCACATCTGTGTATACAAACACATATATACATACTTTTAACCCAAATATTGATATGACATCTTCTTGCATGACAAATATGTCAACAGAAAATTATATATTCTGAAATCTAACTCACATCAGTTCAGAAGTATTTATTGAATATCTGGAATTCCACTGCCTAGAAGTTTGTGGCATAGCCTTATCATCAAGAAACATACTGCCATGCAGAGTAAATCAGTTTTAGATAAAATTTACGAATATAAGAAAAATGAAAATGCTTTTATTTTAAAGGGTTAAATTAACATTCTAAAATTTATGATGAGAAACCTATAGATACAGATTTGCACAAAGGAAGATATCAGGATTTATTAACATTTTTAGTCAAAACTGCCAACAATTGTTTAAAAATGAAGAATTGTATCTATGATATAATACAGATTTATTCAGGGAATTTATTCATGACATTTGCAATATGCTTTTGTTTCTGAAGACCATTTTTTGAGAAACAATGGTACAAAATATCTTTCTTAACTGTTTTGTCGACACAGCTATCACATGCTTTTATTTCGTTTGTTTTGTTTTATTTAAAGATTTATTCATTTATTTTAGAAAGGGACAGAGACAGAAAGCTTACAAATGGTGGGAAGGGCATAGGGAGAGAAGCTCCTACACCAGGCTCTATCTCATAACCCAGAGATCATCGCCTAAGCCAAAACCAAGAGTCAGATGTTCAACTGACTGAGCCACCTTGGCGCTCCACGTGATTTTATTCATACAAAACTACCCCCCCTTTTTAAGATCTTATTTATTTACTTGTTAGAGAGAGAGAGAGAGAGCACAAGCAGGGGAGCAGCAGGCAGAGGTAGAGGAAGAAGCAGGCTCTCCGCCGAGCAAGGAGTTTGATACGGGACTCATCCCCAGACCCTGGGATCATGACCTGAGCCAAAGGCAGCCACTTAACTGACTGAGCCACTCAGGTGTCCCACTAACACTCCTTTTTAACATTTAAACTCACAAACACTGTCCCAAGTACTCTTATCCCCATGATTACAAGTCAGTTCATTCAGAGAGAGTAATTTAGAAAGAGTATATTATGCTGGTAGTAGAAATATTGGTAGATTTACTTCCAAATCGGTGCACCCTAGCCAGCCTGCATTTCCGTACTTAGGACACCAAAAGCAATGCTGGATTCCACCAGAGGTGATGCAAATGTGAAACAGGAAAAAAAAAAAAAAAAAAAAAAAAAAAAAAAAAAAAAAAAAAAAAAAAAAAAAAAAAAAAAAAAAAAAAAAAAAAGAAAAGAAAAGAAAGAAAGAAAGAAATGGCTTTTTCTGCATGGCTGCAGAAAAACGACAAAGCAGAATAGTTATAGATAGATATTCTATTAATTAGCTAAGTTCTATAATATATATTCTGTTGAAAATTGAGCTGTAAATTATACAATTTTTTTCCTTTAGTCATTTGCTTTCTGAAAAAAAAATTCTAGATAAATGAGTTGTAATCCAAACAATTCAAGAAAATTTTGCTTAATATAATAGTACAAAATTAATCATTGCTTTGTTTTTTCACAGGGTATAGTCTCCCAATAACAGACATGGTAAACATTTTAGTTTTAAAACTCTAAATATAAATCTAAGGGTAAGGTTCCTCACTATGAAATAAGTAGGCGTTTTCAAGATTCATATTTGAGTCAAGTGAAAGTGTTACTCCAGAATTATGATGGGAAGAGCAGCTTATGAAAGTGGTATGCATAAGTCACAACATTACTTTTTGAATCTGGTTGTTGAAGTCATTATCATAAAGTACATCCTTTAACACACCTCTAGAACTTTTGTAAGTCTTGAGCTTCCTGAATACCTCAAACTGCAATTGGAGTACGAAGTATCTGAGCTCTAAGGTCTTGATTGCCAGGCATGCTAAATGAGGACAAAATGATAATCAGTCAGCCATTTATATTACTTTATTACCGTGTTAATTCAATTCATTCAACATTTGTTGAGTGTCCATTACAGATTGGTCATTATGCTAGACACTTACAACAAAATAAGTGCTGGCTTATCATTGTTTTAAATTTGTTCAACAAACAACCATAATCATATTTCAAATTAATACAGCCTATTATTTTTATAGTTATAACCTATCATGTTTAGAAAGCACATGTTCAAAGGCACTTGTTGTCAACTATGTGTAATTTATTATGCTAAAATAATGATAATTATTACTAGGTTTCTATTAGATGTTCATCCTGAAATTGCCAGGAATTGTTTATTTATGCTCCTTTTCCTTGCATTTGGTGCCTTAAAAATCTTGAATTAGTGGAAATAGAAGATATTCAATATCTAAGTGTATTATAAAGGACTTCAAATTCAATCTCATGAAGTACTGACAGATGAAAGATGGTTTTAGTTTATATGTCCCTAAAGAACCACATTACAACTGGAGGATAATAAGCATAAAGGAGACATATTTTCTTTCTGAAAAAGGAGACAGAGAGTTGGAGGAAGGTCTGTCAGTGCATGGTGACTTCCATATTGCTCTTGTACTCAAAGCATTTGTTGGACAGTACCAGAATAGTATTACACAATAATACTTTCTTTTAATTATTATTTATTTATCTATTTATTTATTTATTTATTTGACAAAGAGAGGGAGAAGTCACAAGCACGCAGGCAGAGAGAGAGGGGGAAACAGGCTCCCTGCTGAGCAGAAAGCAGGACACGGGGCTCAATCACAGGACCCTGAGATCATGACCTGAGCCAAAGGCGGAGGCTTAACCCACTGAGCCACCCAGGCACCCCAATACTTTCTGCCAGAATGTAAACCCTATCTATATCTGTACTTCTAATACTGAAGCACTAGCAACACATAATTATAAAGCATTTGGAGTGTGAGTAGTGTGACTAAGGAGCTGACTTTTTTTTAAATTTTAATTAATATAAACTTAATTTTAAATGGCCATATGTGGTTAGTGACAATTATATTGGACAGCAATTACCAAATGTGTTTAGGCAGAAGTCACGAGTGACATTTAAGTAAGATTCCTTCTCCTACAGTCAATGCTTCTGTGATTTTTAGACAACAAATACTGCCAACCACAAGGCTTGCTGACCCCCCTGAACACACCCCTTTGTGCTCCCATCACACAGAGCTCATCACTTTCTTTAGTGAAGTAGCCTCCTGGATACGATACATGTTACATTTTCTGTGTGACTGGAAAGTAAAAAGATCTCAATAATACTATACGAATTGAGTGCTTTTGCAAAGTCACATACTAGGTTGCTTCCTGTAGGGTTAACCTTAAACAGCTTTCAAACCACCTAATGTTCCTAGCAGTCGTCATGGTTATGCGGTGGGTATTTCATGCCGTGCCTTCTGAACTGAGTGAGTCGAGAGCTTTCTGGGTGTAAAGCAGACTTATTTGGCAGAGAAGTCAGGCGAGCACTGTTGTGAAAGCTCAAAGTCAGGTTCTCACTTTCAAAACTTGCTGTTTGTGGGATGAAGGAATGATAAGCTGCCCACACTGCAGAATTGTTTCCAAGGCAAATGACTTCTAAGCAGTAGTTTCCTGTGTGTGTGTGTGTGTGTGTGTGTGTGTGTGTGTGTGTCACTTGAAGTCTTACTCATGGGCAGCTGCCAGGGGGGGGAAAATAATACTTTTGCCTTTTTCTCAATATACTACAATACAGGCTTTTTAAATTGACAAAATTCCAGCCAAAGTGGGCAGCAAAAAATGAAATATTTGCTTTTCCTCAAACAGACTCCATTCTTCCTGCCACATGAATTTTTTCTTATTGCTTTCTCTGCCTGAAATGCCTTTCCTCACAGCTTTATACATCGAAAACATAATGGATCCCTAATGTCTATATAAATGCCATCTTATCCTTTGTCTTTATTCCATCAACCTTGAGGGATTTTCCTATCTGAACCTACTTATATTTGTTGAGCAAGAAAATATACATGTTTACCTCACCGCACTAGATCATATGCCACCCATCATTGATGACCCAGACATCTCTGAAACCTCTACAGTGCTTAGCACAGGGTCAGGATAATATTAGGTAGAAAAACGGATATGAATTAGCAAATGAATGAATGAATGAATGACCAAAAAGTAAATAGGAAATCATTCACTGGTAAAGGTGTCTGAAAAGCAAGTTAAACCCTTAATTGAAAGCAACTTCTCTTTCTTTCTTTCTTTTTAATTGCAATCAGTTAGTTGCTGTATAATACATCATTAGTTTTTGATGTAGTGTTCAATGATTCGTTAGTTACATACAGTACCCAAGTGCTCATCACAACATGTGCCCTCCTCAATACCCATCATCCTGTTACCCCTTCCCCTAACCCTTCCCCTCTGAAACCCTCAGTTTGTTTCCCATGGTCCATAGTTTCTCATGGTTCGGCTCTTTCTCTGATTTCTACCTCCTTTCCACTATGGCTCTCTGTGCTGTTGTTTATGTTTCACATATGAGCGAAACCATATGATAATTGTCTTTCTCTGCTTGACTTACTTCAGTTAGCATAATCTTCTCCAGTTCCATCCATGTCCATGCAAATGGTGGGAATTCACCCTTTCAGATGGCTGACTAATATTCCATTGTATATATGTACCACATCTTCTTTAGCCTTTCATCTGTTAAAGGGCATCTTGGCTCCATCCACAGTTTGGCTATTGTGGACATTGCTGCTATGAACATTAAGGTATATGTGCACCCTTTTTTAATATTTTATTTATTTATTTGACAGAGAGAGAGATCACAAGTAGGCAGAGAGGCAGGCAGAGAGAGAGGAGGAAGCAGGCTCCCCGCTGAGCAGGGAGGCCGATGAGGGGCTCGATCCCAGGACCCTGAGACCATGACCTGAGCTGAAGGCAGAGGCTTAACCTACTGAGCCACCCAGGTGCCCCTATGTGCCCCTTCTTTTCACTACATCTGTATCTTTGGAATAACTACCTAGGAGTTCAATTGCTGGGTAGTAGGGTAGCTCTATTTTTAAAATCTTGAGGAGCCTCCATATGATTTCCAGGGTGGCTGTACCAGCTTACATTCCCACCAACAGTGTAAGAGGGTTTCCCTTTCTCCACATCCTTGCCAATGTTTATTGTTTCCTGTTTTGTTAAATTTTGCCATTCTAACTGGTGTAAGGTGGTAGGTATCTCATTTTGGTTTTGATTTGTATTTCCCTGATGGCTGGTGATGTTGAGCATTTTTTTCATGTGTCTGTTAGCCATTTGTAGGTCTTCTTTGGAGAAGTGTCCATGTCTTCTGCCCATTTTTTGACTGGGTTATTTATTTTTTGAATGTTGAGTTTGGGAAGTTCTTTTTAGAACTTGGATATCAGCCCTTTATCTGTAATGTCATTTGCAAATATATTTTCCCATTCTGTGGGTTGCCTCTTAGTTTTCTTAGTTTTGTTGACTGTTTCCTTTGCTGTGCAGAAGCTTTTTATCTTGATGAAGTCCCAAAAGTTTATTTTCACTTTTGTTTCCTTTGCCTTTGGAGATGTGTCTTGAAGGAAATTGCTGTGGCCAATGTCGAAGAGGTTACTGCTTATGTTCTCCTCTAGGATTTTGATGGATCCCTGTCTCACATTGAGGTCTTTCATTCAAGCTTATCTTTGTGTATGGTGTAAGTTTAATTCTTTTATATGTAGCTGTCCAGTTTTCCCAGTACCATTTATTGAAGAGACTTTCTTTTTTCCATTGGATATTTTTTCCTGAATTGTCAAAGATTAGTTGACTATAGAGTTGATGGTCCATTTCTGGAGACTCTGTTCTGTTCTACTGATCTATGTGTCTGTTTTTTGTGTCAATACCATGCTGTCTTGGTGATCACAACCTTGTAATATAGCTTGAAGTCAGGCAACGTGATGCCCTCAGCTTTGTTTTTCTTTTTCATTATTCCCTTGGTGATTTGAGGTCTTTGCTGGTTCCATGCAAATTTTAGATTTGTTTGATTCAGCTCCTTGAAAAATGCCAATGGTATTTCCGTAGGGATGGCATTGAAAGTGTAAATTGCTCTGGGCAGTATAGACATTTTAACAATGTTTATTTTTCCAATCCATGAGCATGAAATGTTTTACCATATTTTTGTGTCTTCCTCAATTTATTTCATAAGTGTTCTGTAGTTTCTAGAGTAAAGCTCCTTTACTTCTTTGGTTGGGTTTATACCGAGGAATCCTATGGTTTTTGTTGCTGTTATGAATGGAATTGATTCCTTAATTTCTCTTTCTACAGTTACACTGTTAATGTATAGAAAAGCAACTGATTTCTATGCATTGATTTTGTATCCTACCATATTGCTGAACTGCTATATGAGTTCTGGTAACTTTGGGGTGGAGTATTTTGTGTTTTCTATATAAAGTATCATGTCATCTGCAAAGAGAGAGAGTTTAACTTCTTTCTTGCCACTTTGGATGTCTTTTATTTCTTTTTGTTGTCTGATTGCTGAGGCTAGGATTTCTGGCACTACATTGAACAATAGTGGTGAGAATGGGCATCCTTGTCATGTTCCTGACCTTAAAGGGAAAACTCTCAGCTTTCCCCCATGGATAATTATGTTCATTGTGGGCTTTTCATAAATGGTTTTTTATGATATGGAGGCAAGTTCTCTCTACCCCTATACTCTGAAGAGTTTTAATCAGAAACAGATGTTGTATTTTGTCAAGTGCTCTTTCTTGAAAGCAACTTTTCTTAAGACTCTTGGCATTGTAAGTTATAGGAAGCCTCCTTTAAAGTGGCATACAAACAAAGGAGAAGAATTTATTGACTCGAATACCTTAAGAGTCTTTTGGAGATGAGGCTTCCATGCAGTCAACAAGGTTTAAAATCCATATGCTGGATTCTTTCTTTTGGTGCTTCATCTTTTGCTTTCCCCAGGCTCCATGATGGTAGCCAGCATCCTGAGAGACTATCCACTTATGGATTCACTGCTGGAAAGAAGAGTGGAAGAGTGACGGAGTTCTTCCTAGTATTCCTGACAAAACATGAGATTGGTTTTAGGCCTCTGCAAAGTGATATGCTGACTTACTTAGCCCAGGTCACATTTTTCTATACCAGGACTTTTCCAGAGGTATAACCCCACCATACCATGAACTGAATGTCTTCTTCATCCTCTACCCATGATCAGTTGCCAGAAGATGAGGGAATGTATGTTGAGAAAACAAATGGCAAGTGAAACTAAAAAAACCTAAAAACTAAATTTTAATGAGTCATACTCTGACCTTTATTCAATCCTACCATAAGTTCTTTGAGGCCCCTTGAAAACTCCTTTGTCTTAGTATTATAGTTTCTTGAGCTATTGACTTTTTTTTCCCCAGTAAGAGAATCCATCACAAGAGGGAGTTACTTGCATAAATCAATGTACATGGTAGAGAGGATTTTCAACAAGCATTTTGTTTCTATGTGCATCTTTCATAGGTAGTATCTGTTGAAAGTGATACTTATCTTTAGCTTCTAGTTAATATTACTGCTAGTTTCTCTCAGAAAACATCTCCTGGCAGACATAATTCAGATTGATAAGAAATAGATGCCCATTCTTAGGATATACACCAAGGCTAAACATAATCTGAAATGACATCTGTACATTGCTATTATTCATAATATTCTTGTTTTTTTTTTTATTTTGACCTTAAAATTAATCTTAAATTTATAATTTCTGTATATTCTGTACTTCCAGTCCTCCTTTTAAATTACTTCAAGGAATTATTCTCATGCTGGCTCACTCACCCTTCCTTCCTTTCCTTTTCCTTCCTCCCTTCCTTCTTTCTCCTATCACTTGTGGAAAAAAATGTTAAATTTATGGTTAAAAGTGTGGGCTTTAGGGGTACCTGTCTGCCTCAATTGTTAGAGCATGCAACTCTTGATCTCAGGGTTGTGAGTTCAAGCTGCACACTGGGTACGGAGATTACTTAAAAATAAAATCTCTTAAAAAAAAAAAAGTATGAGCCATGGAGTCAGAAAGGACTGATTTCCTTTTTCAGATCCAACTCTTAACTAAACATGGTAAACACAATATGATTTAGTTTCCTGATCTATAAAACAAAAATAATTTCAAAGAGTTATTATAAAGACCAAATAAAGTACATAAAGTACATATAAAGCACAATACATAGCATAAAGTAAATGTTAACTATTATGAAGGTCATCATTATTTGCTATCAGTTGAACAGGGTATTACAAAGAAAGGCATCTAAGAACTGATATGTTTTTTGAACCATTTATGTTTAATTCCCTTTAAACCACCTAATTGCCAAACTATGGAGCATACTAAAGATGATAGAGCATTCAAAATACTAGATGAGTTGTTAGCTACTCATATTTTCACCCTTGCCATTTCATACATCACTAGCACTATTTCCTATTTCTGTTCTGTTACCAAACACGCTTATTTATATTTGCTTTCTTTCTCAGTTTTGACTCTCCTACACCTATAGGACTTCATCACATGATGACATCTAAACCCCAAATATATGCATCACAAAGACTCATGCTCCTTTGATCACATCCTTATATTCTGTCCTCATGGCACCATTACCCACTTGCCTGGTTTGCCTGGAGGTCACCCCAAAACAGTGCTTTAAAGAAAACTATGTTATCTAGTGGAATTATGATTCACTTACTATTAATAAGCTGCAAATATTGAAATCATCCTAATCATCAACTCTTCAACCACAATGTTTCTGAATATTCTTTCTATTCATATTTCCAGTATTCTTAAATTAGTTCAGGTCATCATTTTTTTTTCCTTTTCTGGACCCTTCATGAACTCAAGAAATATTTACTGATATTTACCACTTTGTTCCACATATTTCAGTAGGTGGTGGAATATAGTTCTATGGAAATATCTCTTCATTCAGAAATTAATCATTTGATGGCTTAATAGGTAAGTAAAAATGAAACATTGAGCACAATGTGATCATTTCTATGGTGTTTATCAGGACACACAGGAGGTCACCTAAGAGAGTGAAGCAAAATGGATATCTAAGGCAGATAATTCATGGTAATCACAAGATTATTAAAACCCATGTATGAAATGGAAAGGATTTCAGACTTTGTAGTGTAACAGTGGATTTTCTCCACACAAAATTTGTGATTTAGCAACATTTCTGTGGTTGTATGGGAAAATGGATTCCTGGGAAAGACAAAGGCAAGAATGAAGATATGAAACTCAATTTGTAATCATTAGTGATCACAAGGGGAAATAATTGCCCTCTATGCAGTGCAGTTCCAGAGTTTTAGACTGGAGGGCAAAGATAAGACAGTATTTGGTGATGGCTTGAAAGAAAGAGCCAAAACATCTACTGTTTTGTTTCTTGTTTTAGCAAATACAAAGAAAATTGTATTATTCTCTGAGATAGAAGTAATAGAGAAGATAAGGTCCCGTAGTTGTTTTTCTCATTCCAATCTATCATTCCCAATGCTGTCAACATGGTTTTTCTAAAACAATTTTGACCATGAAAATCCCTATATAAAAAATTCATTGGATAAATATTACAGAACAAAGGCCAATACTATGTTCAAGCATCTGCATAATTTTTTGCAACTCATCATATATTCCTGTCTATATCATATTCTTAGCTTAACCACATTCTCTGGGTATGTGTGCATGTGTGTGTGTGTTGTGTTTTGTCCTATAATTAAATCTTCCTAGCACCTTGTTCAATTTGCAAATTTTGATCTATCCTTTAGAACTTAATTAAAATTATAACCCTTTTATCCAGATTTTTCAGACTTCTCAAGGCCAAATTAAACACAACCCATCTTTGGCTCTTATGGCAGTCATAATCTTATAAAAATAATATAATGTCACACCACCAAACTGTGCTTGCAAGTCTTCCTGCCATTAGACTAACTTCCCACATGGCTAAAGTTGGCTTTCTCTTGTACCATACCTTCCACCATAAAGTAGGTGCCCAGTAAATATTTAATGAATAAAATAAACATAGGGACAGGTGTGGCAGCATATGAAAGGATGTAGAGTTGCCAAGGGGGCTCTTGGCTCTGCATACAATTTTCTAGTTCTAGTTTGCTCAGGAATTTGTGGTGACAATGACCAGAAATGGCAGGGAATCATATTGATAGAAATACAAAAGATTTTTTTCCTTCCCCTAACTTAGACAGTGTTAACCTTACCCACTGCTGTTGTGTTGTAGTCTTGCCCATTCACTGAATGACGACTTATTTAAAATACCAAATTTTTCCAATGCATTATTTTAAATCTGGCGTTTACTGTCTAGATTCTTCCAAAATGCAGACTTAAACATCAGAAAACTTTTATTCAATTTTCCATGAAATTCTTACACATCACATTTGATCTATAATTTCTTTTTTATATTAACTTTTTAAAAAGATTTTATTTATTTATTTGAGAGAGAGAGAGTGAGAGAAAGCATGAGAGAGGAGAAGGTCAGAGGGAGAAGCAGATTCCTCATGGAGCTGGGAGCCTGATGTGGGACCCAATTCCAGATCTCTGGGATCATGACCCAAGCTGAAGGCAGTCGCTTATCCGAATGAGCTACCCAGGCACCCTGATCTATAATTTCTTCTATCCCCAATAAAATTTGGGGACAACACCTCACTTTTTGAATTACTCTTGTTTAAGTTGTGCATTATGCAAATCAATGCATGTAACCAATATATAAAATATATTCAATATATTTGTTTTTTAAAGCATTTTGGGAATAAATTTTATGTTGTGATTTTCACATGGGCTTCTTGTTTACTGTAAAGTGCCGAGGCGATAAATGATTACCTACAAATTTGATAACTTGTTAAATCTAAAAATAGTCATTATATTCCAGTTTATATGCCCTGCTCTTCTGCCTTAAGAGAGAATAATAACATGAATTTCATGATTCTTATAAAATTATAATGGCTAAATATATTTTCAATAATTAATTTTCCAGAATATAAAGCAATATATTTAAAAGTCAAAAATTTCCTCAAGAAACAGGGAAAATATATGAAATTAGGTTAATATGGAGGAAGAGGTATTCCTACACTATCTCTACAAATTTCTTAGAATTTATGTAAGAATAAGTACTTTAAAAGATGTAGTGATTTTTAGATTTTTTAAAAAGATTTTATTTATCTATCTATTTATTTAAGAGAGGAAGAGAGAGAGAGAGCAGGGGTAGCAGCAGAAGGAGCGGGAAGGGCAGAATCTGCTGTGAGTTTGGAGCCTGACATGGGGCTTCTAATTATCTCAGGACTCCTGAGATAATGATCTGGGCTGAAATCAAGAGTTGGCAACCTTTCAGACTGAGCCACTCAGGTGCCCCATGATGGCTGGATGTTTTAAAAAACTTATTTCTATACTTATTTACAAATTACAGTAGAAAATGCAAATACTTGGGGTGTCATTTTGGACTAATGATATTTTACTAATATTATTTTGATCGAAATTCATGGGAAAATAACAGGACTGGATATAGGGATCGGTAAGATAATTGCAATCAATTCAATTGTCTTCTGTAAATCTGCCCTCCTCATACACTGTAAAATGAGCTGAAAAATGCAAAATATTGGCACTTCCTTTTTTCCAAACTTAGATGTTATGATCTTCCAGTATTTTAGTGGAACATCACTTTTACATACTCCATTAGCCAAAATTATCAAATATATTGTTTAATAGATGCATATTTGGGTATACCCAAGTTTTTACCAATGTGTTTTTATACTTCTCCTTTCTGCCTTTTAATAGCTATTTCTGAGTTGAATTTGCTTTTTCCTGAAATGTAAATTTAATTTTTTTAATGAAGTTCTGGAAGAGGAATTTGTTTATTATTTTAGTAAATTTGTAAAAAGATATTTGGGATTAAGAGAACACTCCCCCCCACACACATACTGGCTATGTTATTAAAATAACAATTGTTTGCTAATATCAATTGCATTCTTCCTGCCCATACTTACTTTTTGACTCTATACTGCCCGACTAAATTTATTTACCTTTAAAATGTATGACTCCCTTCTTTCCTTCCTTCTCTATTGAAGAAGCAGAATAACACAACAGTGATTGTGTTTTGCGGTCAGAGATAATTTGGAGGGATCTAGCCTGTTAAACTGCACAAGGAAAGTAGTAGAGACTGATCATATTTATAAAGCGAATCTCTACTAATGTCAGTTACTGAATAATTTATAAAATAAAAAAAATACTGCCCATCATTAAGGCTATTGTACTTTTTCAAAGTCAATTTCCTAAATATATCCCGAAGCCTGTTATTTGGAGCAACAATGGTACCAGCACTAATAGTATCCAATTATGGATGCTACATGCTAAGAAGGTCTTGAGCTGACTTCCAACTATTACTAGTGTCAGCTAAAATGGTCTTCTTCACTTTAAGAAAACTAAAGGGTCTTCCTCTCCACCAGAAGCTATCTAATTATGTAAAGAAAAGTGATTAACTGATTATGATGAATAAATTAATCTCCAAGGAGATGCACAAATTCAGACATTTCTAATTAGTATAATTTTCATGGGACAACTGGAAAAATTTTCTGTTCTTATTAGCAATGATTAACAGAACAATAACTAATTTTTGGCAGCTCCCTACAAAATTGTTAGACTTACCCTGAGGACACAGATTAAGGATTGTAAATTCATAAAAAAAGTTGGTGAAAAGCTAAAGCAATAGCCTTAACAGAAAACTCTGTTTCTACTTGGAAGAATTTTTATTTTCCTTAGTTATGTTCAACTTCATCACAACTGATAGCATTTGAGAAACTACTATTTGGATTGCCATTTTATTTTATTTTTTTTCCATGACAAATTATTATTAGTTTGAGTAACTGCAACAGATACATTTACATATGATATTTACCCAGAAAAAAGAAATAGTTCACTAAAATAATCTGAAATTATTTTTTATAAATATCACACCAAAAAAGCTATTTTCTATCTCCTACGCTGGTCTGAAAATGAAAAGCTATATTCTATAATAACATGTAACAGGTCTGTCTCTAATGTGCATGGGGTCTTTATTCATTTTTTATGAATGTACAAAGCAGCTTTATTTACTTTTTTAAATTTCTTTTCAGCTTAAGAAAATTCTTTGTTTATGCACTACACCCAGTGCTCCATGCAATAAGTGCCCTCCATAATACCCACCACCTGGCTCCCCCAACCTCCAACCCCACACCCCTTCAAAACCCTCAGATTGTTTTTCAGAGTCCATAGTCTCTCATGGTTCATCTCCCCTTCCAAGTTCCCTCAACTCCCTTCTCCTCTCCATCTCCCCGTGTCCTCCATGTTATTTGTTATGTTCCACAAATAAGTGAAACCATATGATAATTGACTATCCCTACTTGACTTACTTCACTCAGCATAATATCTTCCAGTCCAATCCATGCTGATACAAAAGTTGGGTATTCATCCTTTCTGATGGAGGCATAATACTCCATGGTGTATATGGACCACATCTTCCTTATCCATTTGTCAATTGATGGGCATTTTGGTTCTTTCCAGTTTGGCGACCTTGGCCATTGCTGCTATAAACACTGGGGTACAGATGGCCCCTCTTTTCACTATATCTGTATCTTTGGGGTAAATACCCAGTAGTGCAATTGCAGGGTCATAGGGAAGCTCTATTTTTAATTTCTTGAGGAATCTCCACACTGTTCTCCAGAGTGGCTGCACCAACTTGCATTCCCACCAACAGTGTAAGAGGGTTCCCCTTTCTCCACATCCTCTCCAACACACGCTGTTTCCTGTCTTGCTAATTTTGGCCATTCTAACTGGTGTGAGGTGGTATCTCAATGTGGTTTTAATTTGAATCTCCCTGATGGCTAGTGATG
>PISX010023123.1:0-30369 GCA_004024625.1 Mellivora capensis
ATATTAAGACACTGGCAATGGTGAAGACTTGAATTGAGCCTGAAAAGATAAATAGTACCATTTCATTGACGTAAGGGTCAACACAGGAAAGTCTGTATAATGGAAAAACATCACAAAAAAAGTGATTAATTTGATTTGACCCACAGAAAGTTAACCTAAAGAGAAATCCTATATGAATCATGGAATGAAGGTTTCCAGCTATGTAGACCCCTGTGGTCATCTGAATGCAGAGTTTCTTTGACATCATGGTGTGGTACTGCAGTGGGCTACATATGGCCACATAGCGATCATAGGCCATTGCTGCCAGGAGAAAGCAGTCTACAGTTTCAGCAAGGGAGAAAAAATAAAATTGTGCAATGCATTCATGAAGAGAAATCATTCTGTCCTTAGAAAAGAAGTTCTCTAACATTTTGGGGGTAATGGCACAGGAGCAACAGGAATCCATCAGAGCCAGGTTGCCCAGAAAGATGTACATTGGTGTGTGAAGACGACGCTCCATAAAAATCAATGTCACCAGGCCAAGATTCCCCACCATAGTGATCACATAGATAGTGAAAAACACCACAAACAGGAGGCTCTTCAACTCTGGGCGATCTGTAAATCCTATGAGGATAAATTCAGTGGTCAAGGAGTAGTTATCCTCAGTCATATCCACCTCCTCTGTTGAGATAGGAATTCTGGAGATATAAGATTCTAATTTAAAGTGTGCATTATTTTCCTTCCAAATTTTTCTTTTACAACAAAGAGAAGAGCTTCTTTAAACTTCCCTTAGTATCTCTGGATACAGGCACACACATCCCCTAGAACACCAGCTTTAAAACCTTTACTCTGTAAATCAGTATTCCCATGAATATTTTTGTAATTCCAAGAAGAATGCTTACAGTGGATCCAAGAAGAATGCTTACATTGGATAAGGTTTATCTTTATGAATTCATGCATGAGTAGTATAAATCTATCATTCCTACATTTGGTTCATTGTTGGAAAATATTTCAGTGTCAGTTTTTGTATTAAAGATCCTTAAATTTACAATCCATTTTCACATATACACATATGTATATTTTCACATATACACATATATTGTATTTCACATATACACATATGTATATTTCACATAGACACATTTTTTAACTGAGCAAAAAGCTTTCATATACTCCCAGTGGAGTGAATGCTTGAAAATAGCATTCAAGAGATATTAAATTTATATCTTAGGAATTGTATGAAGATCACAAAGGATTAAAAATAGGATCTTCACCTTCAGAGAAAATTACTTGGAATATCCAAGGAAATATATATCTATATATTTTCACCTCTTCTCATCCCTTTCCCTGGTATTAGCTCTACTTCTATAAAAACCGATTATGTCAATGCCATTATTCCTTTTGATTTTTACCCAGATTTCTAAATCCTTTCTTTATGTAAACCATACACATAGTGCTTACATATAATGTTTAGGCATACATATAATGTTTACATATAATGCTACTTAAGAAAGTTTAAACTAAATTCTCCAGACCACACTGATTTTCACTTCCCGGATTCTCAAGCATATCCTATATACCCAACACAATCTAGAGTTGCTTGTGTATAATCTACGTGGCTTTTTTCCCCCATATATGCATATACAGTTTCTTTATTCGAATTGTGGACATTTGAGTTAAGCTATGACCTATACTTCTTATAAGAGTTATTTAATGCTATAGAGAAAAAAGTATTGATTGCAGTCCTAGCTTCAAACACCTGAGATAGGTGAACTTGTCAGTATACTACCACTGATCCTTAGTGACTGCTTTGGTTTCTGAAAATTGAGACTGCTTATCTTGAAGAATAGCCTACAAAGGAAATTCTTCAAAATTTATCATTAAAAACATTATGTGTCATTCTCTAATCCAAATTAACCCATCTACTATTTTCCTATTTCCTAAGAAACTTATATAAGATTTTCTGAAGTATGTCACAGTACTTTAAAAGCTAAAAAAAAAGCTTGCCTGCTTGCCTGTATATTTTAGTTTTGTAGCACTTAGCAAAGGGGAAAAATCTTAAATCTTAATATGATTTTTGAGATGGGGCTCCTGGGTGGCTCAGATGATTAAGCATCTGCTTTTGGGTTAGGTCATGACATCTAGGTCCTGGGATTGAGCCCCATGTCTGGCTCCCAGCTCAGTGGTGAGTCTGCTTCTTCCTCTCCCACTACCTCTCCCCTTTCTTGCACTCTCTGTCTCTCTCTCTGTCAAATGAATATACAAAAAAAAGTTAAAAAATATGATTTTTGAGAACAAATTTTGTTTTCTTTCAAAGGCTATCTTCTATCATTACTTAGTGATCCATTAGGATATATTGACCAATCTAATTATGTAAATTCTATGGTCAAAATGTGTTTATTTTTCCATAATTGAAACATCAAAATGAAGGCACAGGTTGAATGTTTTATTTTCTTGTCTTAAAATATTAAATGTAAACATTTAATTATTCAGCTACATTAGAAGTAACTTTCAATGTACTTGCCTGGATTATTTAACAAAATTAAGCTGTATTCTTACCTGTATATTTTGAAAATTTACCTTATAATCAGAAAAGATCAGCATGAACTCAGTTTAAATCTCATGCTAATTTATCATAGCCTTCAGTTGTGGGAAGATCTAGAAAGGTGAGAAGTTGAAATCTGAGAACAATGAAAAAATGCTACCTAATTCAGATAAATAAATAATTATGGGTGCTAATAGTAAAGGTAAAGATAAATTTGAATACTTCCTTTACCTGAATGTTGAAGAGTTTTATAACATCACATTGCCTTTTTTTAAAAAATGGTGTTAAGTCTTGTAAAATTTCAGGATATAAATTCCGGTCTCAAAAACATTTGGGATTAAAAGAATGTAAATCTGGAAGACTACTAATAGTTCAGTGTCAATAATTATGTTCCTTACAATGCAAAATTAAACTTTCCATCAAATGCTTATGGGACTTCCCTACAATGACAGCGGATTTCTATGGGGAGATTCAGTACCCAAAACATATTAACTCTGTGACATATTAAAGATAACCTGTGAGACAATGAGGTTAAAGTAAATGACCTTAGTTAAAGTCACTAAGTCATTTGATATTATCTTGCTGATTCTTATGTAACTGACATCATTTTTAGAATTCTGTTCATTAGCCTGTGCATATAAACATAAAATGAGCAAAAGAGAGTCTCAGGTCAGTTTGGACAGTTACTGGAGAGATTAATAGGGTTTATAAAAGATGATTAGCATTTAGAGAGGAGACCAAAAGTTGTAGTAGGGTTATCTGGCTCATCAACACCTTCACTCTGAGTTGAATTTTTTCCCATGTATTGCAAAACCCTCATGGAAACTTTGCTGTTACCCTTTAGCCCCACATATGATTTACTGAGTTGTTCTCTGTTCTTTTTAGTTCACCCCAATTCCTTTATCTATCTTACCCTGTTTTCCCCCTTCACTCTACTAATCATATAAATATACTGTATATTTAATAAAAATACCATACGTAGATCATGTCTATAAGCAGTCACTTGTTCCCACTGCCACCATTTGCTATACACATAACATGGAAGGGATTTCTCTGTGATGTTCATTCCTTAATTTCTTCTTTTCTTTTTGTTTTTTTATTTTATTATCATATAATGTATTATTTGCTTCAGGGGTACAGGTCTGTGAATCATCAGTTTTACACAATTCACAGCACTCACCATAGCACATATTCTCCCCAATGTCATAACCTATTCACCTTATCCCCCCCACCCCCAGCAACCCTCAGTTTGTTTCCCGAGATTAAGTCTCTTAAGGTATGTCTCCATCTCCCATCCCATCTTGTCTCATTTTTACCCCTCCCCTCCCCCCACAACCCTCCACTTGTCTCTCAAATTCCTCATATCAGAGAGATCATATGGAATACTATGCAGCCATAAACCCCCTGAAATCTTGCCATTTGCAACGATGTGGATGGAACTAGAGGGTATAATGCTAAGTGAAATAAGTCAGAGAAAGACAATTATCATTCCTTCATTACTAACACCTTCAACAGTAGTACTTTGTAGTGCTTAACACATATTTGTTGAATGAATTAAAAAAATGATACTCTACTGCTCAGGAATTTGCAATGGTCTCTTATTAGTTTTTAAACCAAATTCATTTTTTCTTATTTTGGTATTCCAGAGGCTCCACAGTCAGCCATCTTATCTATCCCCTTCCTTTCTTCCTCTTAGGTCAGGGCACTTGGTCATGTGCACCCCTTCACTGCTCTTCTGTGCTTCAGCCAATTCACTTATTATGTTTCCCTCATTGAAATCTCCTTCTCTCTTTCCTTCCATCTCAAAACTATTCGTCCTTGAGCTCAGATCAGATCTCCTTCATGAGGACTTTCCTAGGTCCTTAAACAGAATTGATATTTTCTTTTCTTGATTTACATGATACCTATAATGCTTTCACCATTGTATCAAGTGTGACTCATATGTGTCTTGACTGTAAAAGTCTTGACTGCATATTAACTCACCAATCATGTCACGCATCTTTTTGAGAAACTGGCAACAAACTGAGCTAGATCTTGCTGCATTATCTGCTAATATTTCCATTCTGTGTAACTTTTATCAAGTACTTTCAACATGAAGGGTGTTGGAAAAGTCAATGAGAATTATGTGCCCAGGATGTGACAAGGGTGGAGATAAGTTCTTAGTTTTTTTATATGACTCCCGGCAAGAAGCTCATCATCTAGTGGGCAGAAAGAAAGGCACTTATATTGCTAACTAGTTTGCAATTTAGGTTCTAATATAAAAGAAGTGTAAACATGTTATGTAAAAATATAGTGAGGGAAATGAATGGTGACTTGGAAGAAGAAAGGAAGGTTTCCCAGTGGAAGTATAATTTCAGATAACTTTACAGGATAAGCAGGATAAGAATTGGGGAAGAACATGAGGAAAAGCAGTAGACTGAGGGAATCATGTATAAAATCCTGGACTTTTAGAGGAGTCAGATCTAATTTTTTAGAAAAGGATAGTAAACTAGAGTGGCTGAAGTTTATCCATACATGATACAAGGAGACACAACAGGTAATATAAAAAGAATAGGAAAATAGATTATTTGAATCCTTCCCATTTATTTTCTCTGCCCTTCCAATTCACTAAAACCTTCTCTCTCCAAGGCCACAACCAACTTTAAATGTCAACCCTAAAGAATATTTACTTATATTCCTAACCAAATGTAGTGTTTGGTACTATGAAGTCTTCTATGTCTTCTTTTGGTAACCCTCTCTGCTTTTGTCTTCTTGATTGTTCCATCTCAGTGTTTACACTCGGTCATGTTTCCCTCTTTGCCCTGAATGATGCTTCTTTCTGATTGTATCCTTGACCTCCCTCTTCTTTCATTCTAGAGTTTTCCCCATATTATCTCATCTTTTCTTGTGTTTTCACCTATCTTTCATCTGCTGATGGCTTCATTAGAGACGATATTTCAAACCATTTGGTGTACATTCATATTAATAAGATCACTGGTAGTGTGTTCTAAATATATATATTCTTACCTACAAATTAGATAGATGTACCACTATACTAAATTATTATGTACTATAAAACATGAGAAGGGGTGCCTGGGTGGCTCAGTGGGTTAAAGCCTCTGCTTTTGGCTCAGGCCATGATCCCAGGGTCCTGGGATCGAGCCCCACATCGGGCTCTCTGCTCCGCGGAGAGCCTGCTTCCTCCTCTCTCTCTCTGCCTGCCTCTCTTGCCAACTTGTAATCTCTGTCTGTCAAATAAATAAATAAAATCTTTAAAAAAAAACATAAGAAGAGGAATTCAAAAAGAATTTGACTAAAGAAATAGTATTAAAATGTTTAGTTTTATGTATTCATGGATTTAAAACATTGTGTACTCCCCACTAACACTATTATTAATTAATAATCCTATTCAGAAAAATGTGACATGGATTATTTAAATTATAGCTTAGCACTGTGATACAGCAATTCAAACACTTGCTTGAATTTGTTTCCAAATATCTCTTAATGTCCTACAAAGTTGAAAAGTTACTCTACACAGATAGATCTGCTCAAATGGGAGAAGAGTGAAAGCTTTGAGTGGGTCTCAGAACAAGAAAGCTTTCTTCAGCAGGTTCACACTGACTGAGCAGACCAATATATTAGAAATATCTGAGTTGGAGTTTATGGAAATAAACTGGATATAGAATATCCAATATTAGAGTTTATGGAAAACTGTGATAGGAGAACCATAACATATACCCTTTTGGTTTCAGAACAAGACTTTATTCTCTTTAGGAGAGAATTATAAAATATTCAAAAATAACTTCCTGTTGTGCTATGAACCTTGCTAGAGGAAGAGCTTCTAACCTTGGGGCATCACATGACCAAGAGGCCAGAATTGCCTTCATGAGCTGGACTTTGTCAGACAAATAAGTATAAGATTGAGTGGGCCTAGGAGTAATTCACTAGAAGATGAAAAAGGCACATGCAAGGATCTGGCATGAACAGAGCCTGAGAATACAATAGGTTGCCCAAATAGGTAACCCAGACCTCTGTGTCATCCTCCACCATTGCACTGACCTCTTGCCCTCATCTCACATGTCTGACCTCAAAGGCCATGTTGGTTCTTAGATAATTAGTTGGTATATTGGGGCAAGCCAAGATGTATTGCTGCTAAATACTGTTAATGTCTGTTCCACGGAAAGTGTAAATTCCATGTCCCTGCCTTAGGCGTGGAAACTTTGAGGGGAGAACCCAAATTCCCACTTCTTCACCAGATTGGCTAAGGTCTTTGTTGTGACTATAGTCAACTCAACCTTCTGTCCAGTGTTACTTCCTTCAATCCATCAATAATTATTGAGCCTGAGAGCATTCTCCAACAAACTTCTACATGCACATCTCCATCTGAGAGTCTGGGTTTTGTTTTGTTTTAATATCTCAAACCAGTTGCTACAGAAAATAAAGAAAATAACAAGGTTATGGTGGCAGAAGACTGTAGTCTTTGGAATACATTTTGTGATACTATTTTTTAAATTGGTTCCTGAATGAAAATTAAAATGAAATAAAAGGACTAACAGCAGTGAGAGCTGAAGCCACTGATATTATTCAGTGAGAGATGATAGAAGCATAGTGTGTGAGAATTACTATAAATGGAAGGATTTGGACACATGTCAGGTATATTTCTGAGATAGAAATGATAGATTGTGTGAGATGTTAAATGTGAAAGCAGAGAGAGATGAAAGATTTCTGCTAATTTCTTCTTTGCCCAACTAGTTGGAGGATGCTCCATGAAGATAGAGAAGACCAGGGATATCCATGTTTATAGGCAAATTAGAGTGGCTTTTTGATCATGTTAAATTTGAGATGTCTTTGAAACGTTCAAATTACTGTGTCCTGCTTGGCAATTGAATAACTAAGTTTGGAGATTAGGGAAGATGTCAGGCTGGGAATATGCATTTTGTGTCACCTTCATATTAATGAAATTAAAGCCATAAAAATAGGGGTACCTGGGTGGGCCAGTGGATTAAGCATCTGCCTTTGGCTCATGATCTCTGGGTTCTGTGATAGAGCCCTGCATCAGGCTCCCTGCTCAGTTGGGAGCTGATTTTCCCTCTCCCTCTGCTGCTCCCCCCACTGTGCTCCCTCTCTCTCTGTCAAATAAATAAATATATACAAACATACATAAATCCATAAAAATAGATGAAATCATATAGAAATAGTAGAAATACTAGAATAAAGAATCTTACGGCTGAGTCTTAGTCAATCCTATCATTTCAAGAAGAGTCCCAATCCTGCTACTTATTGTAATTTAGTTTAATTACTCTTAAAAAAAAGCCTGTATTCCCTTCTGCAATATAAATATAGGGGTCAGAGCTCTCTTGTTTTTGTTGTGCAAACTAGGTAGACTAGAAATAGACTTAGTGTATGTATGTGCATGTGAGTGTAGGAACAAAAAAGGAGGCATAAAAAAATCAGTGAGTGAGGAAGTTAGTTAATAAATACTTTTAGAAGTACTGGTTAGCCATAAAAAATAAAACTTTAATTCTCACTTCACAACATTATGAAGTGAATCATAATGTTGTGTTGAGTAAAAGTGCTATGTATAAAAATTTAAGGTATGAAAAAAGAAAAAATATTATGTTTATATAATATCTCTGAATGAGATGGAACTTATACAGTTAACACAATGGAAGAGATAAATGGTTAATCAATTAACCTAGGACTATTCATTAGATAATTTTCTTTACTGATTGATTTATGTTCTTATTTTATATGAAAGTTTACTTTTGGATAATCATTTTCCATTGATCTAGCCACTGATTCTTGATTTAAAACCAAATTATTTTAATTATTGGAAGTTCATTATATATTTTAATACATAATACATCAAAGTCTGTTTATTGGTCATTTAGTTTTCTAGAAAAATTTTAGAATTATTTTACCAGGTTTCTAAAGAAGTCTTCCTTGGATATTTATTTGAGTAACTTAATCTGTGTATTATTTTTGAAAGAAGAAGTCAAATAAAGTTATATCCTCAATTCATGCTATATACTAAATAAACTCCAGGAAGAATTAAGAGCCTAGTGCAAAAAAATGAACTATTAAAAAAATGAACAATGAGGAGGAAGAAGAGGAAAAAGAGTAGGAGCTAGAAGAAAAAAAATATTGGTTAATACTAGATGTCAGATTAAGAAAAATTCTAAACAAAGCATGTAAGGGATCACATAAGATAAAAATTAATAAACATGAGTATATAAGATTACATTTATCATTTATAAATAACACATATATTAAAAATAATATTAACACACAGAGAAATTATTAGCCACAAATAGTTACATTTTAATATCTTTTGTCTGTAATGAGTGGTACAAATAAATGAGGAAAATCGAGACTTAAAAAATGATCAGATAATTTGAAGAAGTAAAAATGACCAATAAACACATAAAATAGTAATACATTTTACCTTTAACTCAAACATATTAAAAAATGCAGCAGTACCTTCATTAGAATGTTTTTAAATGCTTATTGAGTATTTATTATGTATGTTGCTGTTCTATATTCCGTAATACATAATATGATTGACCCCTTTTAAAAAAAAGAACCTTAGTCATACTATGGGTTAAAGTAGATCTTAATCTACTATAGCCAATTTGTTATAATTCATTGTTAATTATTCTACAAAATGTGTGTGACTATGTGAGTGCTCCTTCTCATTCCATTTTTCCCCATTCTTGGAGTCTTATCTATATCAGACTTCATTATATTAACCTCTCTACCCTCAGACTAACTGACATGTGTCTCTCATGTCAGTTTTTGAAATGAAAATTATCATTTTATTTCCCTGCCAGAAATTTTTAAATGTTTCAAACATTATAATAGGATGAGATATAATATCTTCCATTAATTATACAAGATAAATCAGGGTGACTTTTCTACACATTTAGACATTTAAATTTGATGCTATGTTGGTTTATTAAGGTTTGGAATAACAGCCTGACACAATTAAGTGATGGTAATAAGAGTTGGTAATGAAAGTTACCATTGAGGGTTCTCCTGATTTGCTCTGATAATTGTGGAATTTGCAGTAAGATTTGCCAAACAATTTTGGAATTATATCCATATATCTTTGAGCAAAGCAGTCTAATGATTTAGAGATTAATATTTTATATAAAAACAGTTTTCTTTTTCTTTCTCCCTCTCTATAAAACATTTTTGTAAATTAAAATCAATTTTCCATAGAAGATGAAGTTTATTTAACAATATTATTCTTCATACATTTTTTAAGAACACTTAGAACCTCCTTGTTTCTTAGACTATAAATAAAAGGGTTTAATAAAGGAATTACTATTGTATAAAAAACTGCCACTGGTATATCTTTATCCCCTTCTTCAAACGGTCGAATATACATGAGAAGACAAATGTAAAATATTGAAACAGAGAGAAAGTGGGATGCACAGGTAGAAAAAGCTTTACCTCTCCCTTCTTTGGACTTCATTTTGAAAATGGTGAAAAGGATGCAGATATAAGAGCCAAAGACAATGGCAATGGTGAAGATTTGAATCGGCATTGAAAAAATATAGATCATTAGTTCATTGATATAAGGGTCAGTACAGGAGAGTCTATAGAGTGGAAGAATATCACAAAAAAAGTGATCAATTTGATTAGACCTGCAGAAAGTTAACCTCAATAGAAGCCCTACATGGATCATGGAATGCAGATTACTAGCTATGAAGATCCCTATAGCCATCTGAATGCAGAGTTTCTTTGACATCATGGTGTAGTACTGCAGTGGACTGCATATGGCCACATAGCGATCATAGGCCATTGCTGCCAGGAGAAAGCAATCTGAAGTTTCAGCAAAGCAGAGAAAATAAAATTGTGCCATGCATTCATAAAGGGAAATCATTCTGTCCTTCAAAAAGAAGTCCTCCAACATTTTGGGGGTAATGGCACAGGAGCAACAGGAATCCATCAGAGCCAGGTTGCCCAGAAAGATGTACATTGGTGTGTGAAGACGACGCTCCATAAAAATCAATACCACCAGGCCAAGATTTCCCACCATGGTGATCAAATAAATGGCAACAAACACCAAAAACAGAAGAATCTTCAGGACTGGCTGATCTGTAAATCCTATGAGGATAAACTCTGTTGTCAAGGATTGATTTTCCTTAGCCATTCCTGGCTTCTCAGCTGAGATTGAAATTATAGAGAAATGAAATTCTAAGTTAGAATGTGTTTATTCTTCCCTCTAATTTTTGCATGTACAAAAAGAAAGAAGCTATTTTTAAATCATCCTAAACTAGCACACGCATAGTAGGTCAAGACTACGAGAAGAAAAGTATCAGAGATTGTATACACAGTGATCATCTAAAAATGACTGTGTGAATTTCCAGGACAAAAAGGTGTTTTCTGCATAAATTATCCAATGTTAATGTAAAAATTCCTGGTCAGTATATATAATTTGGCATTTCCAAAATTAGAAGACATTTTCTTATGGTGTCTTTTTCTCCAAGAAAATAAAATAATGGACACATTTTAACTACTATCCTATTGGATTGATGTAATGTATGGAAATAAATTATTTTAGACATTTTAAATGTCTAGGTGTATTATTTTTAAAATTTCATGGAATCACAGTGAGTTTTAAAAATGATTTCTCTAGCTTAGTATTCTTTCACGGAGAAGCTTAACAAGGGATATTTTAATACCTATTCAGTCTCTAAAATAGGGTAAAAATATGGAACATTTAAAAATTTTCTTAGTTAATTTTGATACTGTTTTTGTATTTATTTCAATGCATTCTAGATCCTACTCCTATAGAGGTTATGACACACTCCATTAATAAATTATTATTCTTAATTATTAATTTATCCTAATACTTTCTAGTTTTACGTGTATTACATGCATATCTAATATTATGAGATTTGACTACCAAGTCTCCATTCAGAGTGTTTACCTTCCTCATGATAAATACCTATCTTGTATTCTTTTATACTTCTGTAGAAACCAATGTTCTTGTTTTTGTGAAACCCATGAAGATTCTACATTTATTATATGATTATTTGTGTTTATAAAATCATTATTTACTCCTAATCCACTACAGATTTATTAAAATTCAATGATCACTAAATTTATATTTAGTATGGGTTAGCAACCACAATATAACAAGAAACTTTGGTTTTAAAGAATGCTAAAATGACTTTTCTTTTCTTCCAAAAATTGCTAAAAGTCTTTGGCCTCACCATTTTTCAATTAGACAATTTTGGAGAAGAGCCTGTAAATTCTTCAAAGTATATTGTTCCAAAACCTCATTTTGGTTAGTCTTTTTCCTATTTATTATCCTTCTCTACATTGAATTTAATATACTATTTTTTCTATTTACTCACATAGTATGGTAAGGCTTTCTGGAGTTTTATCACTAGAGGATTGTAATCAAATGAATAAAATAAGTTTGCCCTTGATATTTTAGGTCTATAACACTGTAAAAAATCTTTCAGAATTATAATGTTTTGGAAAAACAGTATAAGTATTCAAAGACAGCTTATTATCATTGTTTTAGTAACACCTAATGGTGAATCAACTGAAAAAATGTGTGGAATCCAGGTTAGTTTTCTATAATCACTGTTTTATATAGAAGATACTGAATTAGAATAGTAATGAATGAAAGTTCATTTTCTCTCCCTTAATTTAAAATGTAAATTTTTCAGCTGACATAAAAATCAATTTTATTCTATCTCTCAGGATTACATTACAGAATCATTTATAGCCTTACCTGTATATTCATTGATAACACAATGGCACTTTTGAACTCAGAATAGGTCAGAATGATCCACTGTACTGCGTCTCATAATGGCTTTCCATAGTATCTTCAATTTAGAGACAAACCAAAAATTTAGTTATTAAATATATAAAATGTATTACCAATTAAAATGCTGATGTTTTTTAGTGAAATGTGTATTTCTGCATTTTAATATTCTAAATAAATTAGAAATCAATTCTCATATTTTGCGTTCACTGACAAACATTTTATAGTAGCTGACTGGCCATGTGATATTTGTTATTAGAGAAATTAAGAATAAATATCTTGGTCTTTAAACATTTGGGAATAAATTATGATCTAGCACACTCTACCAATAGGTCAGTGACAATAATTATGTTAGCCTTAGGGTAAAGTTAAAGTTTTCCATTTATTCTAGAGGGATTCCTTGGCACTAGTACCTGGGTATTTCTGTAAAGACTCAGCCTGAGAGATATGGTTCCCAAAACAGGTAAACCAAAAGGCATCAATTAAAGATGGATATCCTTTGGCATTCTGAAGTTAGATCAAATGGCTTTTACTAAAGTCAGCCTAAGTATCATGTTTTAGATTTTCTTGCACAATCTCTACCTCTGTCTCTCTCTCAAGTGTTCCTTATTTGAAAACAATAGTGAAGAGAAAAAAAGTCATGTTGATTAATAATTGAAGAAGTGGGAGTTAAACCAAGATTAGGAGAGAGATTGGGATTTATGGAAAAGAGGCAAAAATGTGATATCAACCAGAGTTGCAATCTTCTTCATCCCCTCTGATTAATCTGATCAAATCCTATAGATTCATCCTCTGAAACAACTCTGACATTGTGTTGTTTCATTTCCCTCCTACAGTATAAGAGAAATTTTTAATTGGTTTTCTATAAATATCTTTTTCTATTGTACATATGCTCTTATGGACTGGAAATGTTTTTAGCTCTTCATTACTCTCAAACCAAATTTTTGTCCTTTATCTCAGTATTTCAAAGACTTCATACACTGGGTTTATAATACCTATGACTTTATTTTCTACCATTCACCTTTAAGAATCTATCTCCAGAAACATACCAATCGCTTCTCAATTCCTTGATGCACTAGAGCTACATCCTAACTTAGAAAATTTACTCAGAATCTACTTATTATCTAAATGCCCTCTTTGACTTCTTCCTCTACCCAAGTCTTATTTTGTCTTTATAGGAGGTCTGATTCCCTCCATGAAGACATCCTTAACTTCCTGATCTGCAAAATGCTTACTGTCTTTGTAACACAAAGAGTTCTTACCTGTGCTTCCCTTGTATGTTTGTCCAGCTCTTCTTCATATTAAAATCTTGTTTAATCTTAGGTGGATTAATTTTCTTTCTGACTTTTCACACTATGCATATCTTAATATATATAACAGATAATATAGGCCTTCAAAGAATGTTTATTAAAATGTTTACAGAATTTCAATTAAATTCAACATTTAATGAGTGATAATTACAATAAACAAGTCACTGAGTCAGCATTGATTAGAGAGAAACCCACAGTAGGGATAGGGTTGGGAAGGAAACATCATAGATAAGTAAGAAATAATCCTGCTCTCATGGAGCTGCTAATTCAGAGAGTAAAACCACTTACACAAATGTATATAGAGCAGCTCAGGCTGAGTTAAATATTAAGAAAACAAAGAACTATAAGCAAGGTATATGGGAATACAAAAGAGGAAGTAACTTAGAGGACTAAGAGAAAACATTACAAAGAAATGACATTTCCTATGTTTCTTGAGAGATAAATTAGATTTCAATAAGCAGAAAATGTGTGATAAGATTTTATAGGCTGAAAGGAGAGCGTAATTAAAGCTAAAATCATGGGAGTTTCAGTGTATAGGCTTATTTAAGGAATGGAGAATGAGACAGGGCAAGTAACCAAAGTCTAGGTGCATGCTAGGATAAGAAGAGGAGTTAGGAAGTTCAGGTGGTAACTGATTCTACATCTTCCCCCTCTATTTTGATGACACTGATCTCTCATCAAGATCAAACTCATTTCCTAGTCAACAAATCCAAAGCACATTTGTCAATTATTATCATATTAATTAACTAACTATATTATATGGAACTGTTGACCACACTCAAACTCTCTCATCAGGCCTCTGTGATAACATTTTCTATTTCTATATTACTGTTTTTCCCCCCATGTTTTGTATTAGATCCTCATTTCCTCACATATACATATTTGTTGTAAAGAGTGCATCCTTGAATACATTTACAAAATGATGGCTTTCTGTTTTGAAAACTAACTGCTAATTTTTAAAAGGATTTTCCCAATATTTACCTAGTAAGCTACCATATTCCCTTGTAATCATCTGCTCTTGCAAACTAATGAGAATGTGCTCAATTTTTATTTATGTTTAAGATAAATCAAACCTCACTGAGCTTCTTTGGAATATTTTCATGTAGGTGATAAAATTCTATTTCCAAGACTTAAAAATAATATATGCAGACATGAAAAAAATTAAAATTCTGCTCATAAAATTTTTACCTAGAAAATCATATCAAGATATGTGGACACATCCCAAATATGTCTTCAAAATTCTATCTGTAGTGCATGATTTCCTTTTGAAAAACAATTGCTTTCTACTTAAATATCACATTTATATCAAAGGACAAAATAAAGATGTTAATGACTTCTAAAATATTTGTTGAATAGGATCTTATCATCAGAGAATGGAGCAGCAAATTTAGAACACTTGTCTTTATTTATTTATTTAATTTTATTATTTATTTATTTTTTTTTAAAGATTTTTTTTTTATTTGACAGAGATCAATAGTAAGCAGAGAAGCAGGTAGAGAGAGACAGGAGGAAGCAGGCTCCCTGCTGAGCAGAGAGTCTGATGCGGGGGTCGATCCCAGGACCCCGGGATCATGACCTGAGCCGAAGGCAGAGGCTTTAACCCACTGAGCCACCCCGGTGCCCCATAGAACACTTGTCTTTTTTTAGCAGAAAAATATATGACTCCTAAAATCAGCAACTTCTTAAAGTATTAACATGATGCTCATTGAACATCTGTACTGTATGTGTTCACTCTTTATCTCATTTTTAAGAGTTCATAAAGATCAAAAAACAAGAAACAAAAGTGTGAGGATGTAGAGAAAAAGGAACCATTGTGCACTTTTTTAAAGATTCTGCATATTAGTGAGATCATACAGGATCTGTCTCTCTCTGTCTGACTTATTTCACTTGGCATAATGTCCTCAAGGTCTATCTATGTTGTCAAAAATAGCAGGATCCTCTTCTTTTTATGGTTGAGTAATATTCCATCATATGTATGTATGTATGTATGTGTCTGTACATGTATACAGGTGTATATGTGTACATATACATGTCCACATACACCACATTTTCTTCATCTGTTGATGAATACTTAGGTTGTTTTCATATCTTGGCTATTGTGAGTAATGCTGCAATAAACATGGGGATGAAGATATATTTTCAGGATAGTCAGTTCATTTTCTTTGGATATATACCCAGATATGGGGCTGCTGGATCAGATGGTCGTTCTACTTCTAATTTTTTGAGAAACTCTTATACTGTTTTCCATAGTGGCTGTACTAGTTTACATTCTTACAAATAGTGCACTAAATTTCCTTTTCTCCATATCCTCACCAAAACTTCTTTCTTGTCCCTTGAAGATAATCATTCTGATAGTTGTGAGGTGATATCTAATTGTCGTTTTGATTTGCTTTTTCCTGATGATGAACATCTTTTTCTTTTTTAAGATTTTATTTATTTATTTGACTGAGAGAGATCACAAGTAAACAGAGAGGCAGGCAGAGAGAGAGGGAGAAGCAGGTTCCCTGCTGAGCAGAGAGCCCAATTAGGGCTCAATCCCAGGACCCTGAGATCATGACCTGAGCTGAAGGCAGAGGCTTAACCCACTGAGCTACCCAGGCACCCATGAGCATCTTTTTCATTGACTTGTTGGCCATCTGTATATTTTCTTTGGAAAAGTCTATTCAGGACCTCTGTCCATTTTCAATTAGATTATTATTACTAGCTTCTTTTCCATAGTTTCCCCTTTCATTTTGCTGATCATTTCTTTTGCTATGCAGAAGCTTTTTAGTTTGAAGTAATGTTTATTTCTGCATTTGTGGCTTGTGCTTTCTGGCATTACGTTCAAAATATCATTGGCCAAGACTGCTGTCAAGAATCTTTTTCCTATTTTTTTAGGAGTTTTATGGTTTGGGGCCTTACATTTTTGTCTTTAATTCATTTGGACTCAATTTTTGTGAGTTGTATAAGGTAATGATTAAATTTTATTATTTTGCATGGGAATATCCAGTTTTCCTAGCATTATTTACTGAAAAGATCTTGGCTCCTCTTTTCAAATATTGATTGACTTATATTTGGGCTTTCAATTCTGTTTCATTGATTTATGTAACCATTTCTATGCCAGTTCCATACTGTTTAGATTATTATAGATTTTTAGTTTGAAATCAGAAAGTCTGATGCTTCCAATTCTATTCTTCTTTCGCAAGATTAGCTTTTGGATTCTTTTGTGGTTGCATACAAATTTTAGGGTTCCTTTTTCTTTTTATGAAAAGTGCCAGTGGAATTTTTATAAGCATAGTGTCTATAGATGACTCCTGGTAGCATGGACATATTAACAATATTAATTCTTCCAATCCATGAGCACGAGCTATTATTCCATTTATCTGTATATTTTCCAGTTTCTTTCATCAATGTCTTACAGTTTTCAGTGTACAAATTTTTCACCTCCTTGGTTCAATTTATTCCTAAGTATTTTATTAGTTTTCAATAATATTGTAAATAGTATTATTTTCTTTCTCTATCTGCTATTTTGTTGTTGGTGAATAGAAACACAACTGATATTTGTATGTTGATTTTTGTTATCCTGCAACTTTAATTTGTTGATTACTTCTAACTGTTTTAGATGATGAGTTCTTAGAGCTTTCTACACATAAGATTATGCTATCTGCAAACAAAGACAATTTCAATTCCTCCTTTCCTATTCACGTTTTTTCTTTTAACCTAATTACTGTGCAAGGATTTCTAATTTCTAGTACTATGTTGAATAGAAATGGTTGGAATCTGTGTTTTTCCTGATTTTTGAGGGTAAATTTCAGCTCTTCACTGTTGCATAGAATGTTAGCTGTGAGATTGTCGTATACGGCTTCTATTATATTGAGATATGCTACTTCTTTATTCAACGTGTTGAGAGCTGTTATCATGAAAGGATGTTGAATTTTGTCAAATGCTTTTTCTGCATCTATTGAATAATCATATGATCTTTATCTTTCATTCTTTTAATGTGGTATATCACATTTAATGATTTATGTATGTTGACCCATTCTTGTATACAAGGGATAAATCCTACTTGATCATGATATATGATCCTTTTAATGGATCCTGTTAAGTTTGCTAGAATTTTGCTGTATATTTTTATATATACATTCATTAGGGATATTATCTTCTAGTATTATTATTATTTTTTTACATTTTTTTTCTTTTTTCTTCTTCTTCTTTTTTTTATTTCATTTCTTTTCAGCGTAACAGAATTCATAGTTTTTTTTACCACACCCAGTGCTCCATGCAATGCGTGCCCTCCATAATACCCACCACCTGGCTCCCCCAACCTCCCACCCCCCACCCCTTCAAAACCCTCAGGTTGTTTTTCAGAGTCCATAGTCTCTCATGGTTCATCTCCCCCTCCAATTTCCCTCAACTCCCTTCTCCTCTCCACCTCCCCATGTCCTCCGTGTTATTTGTTATGTGCCGCAAATAAGTGAAACCATATGATAATTGACTCTCTCTGCTTGACTTATTTCTAGTATTATTATCTGATTTTGATATTAAGGTAATTCTTTAAAAAACGAGTTTGAACATATTTTTTCCTTTTTGGAAGTGTTTGAGAACTGACATTAATTCATTAAATGTTTGGTAGACTTCCCCAGTGAAACCACCTATTCTTGAACTTTTCTTTGTTGGGAGGTTTTTGATTACTGATTCAATCTTCTTACTTGTTATTGGTTTGTTTACATTTTCTGTTTCTTAATGGTTCAGGCTTGGTAGACTGTATGTTTCTAGAAATATATCCATTGGTTTATGTTATTCAATTTGCTTCCTTATAATTTTTCCTCATAGCTTCTTATGATTCTTTGTATATTTGTAGTGTCAACAATAATGTCTCCTCTTTCATTTATAACTTTATTTAAGTCCTTTCTCTTTTTCTTAATAGAGCTAAAGGTTTTTTGATCTTGTTTATCTTTCAGAAAACAAACTTAATCTTACTGATCTTTTCTATTGCCTTTTAATGTCTTTTATTTATTTCTGCTCTAATCTTTACTATTTCCTTCCTTTTCCTAACTTTGGGGTTAATTTTTTTCTTTTTCTAATTCTTTGAAATTTAATGTTGGGTAGAGTTTTTTTTTTAATGTATACTTTTATCACTATAAACTTCCCTCTTGGAATTGTTTTTACAGTATCCTGTAATTTTTGGAATGTTGTATTTTTGTTCTTTAAAGATGCTTTTGATTTTTTTTATTTTGATTTCTTTTTTGATCCATTTTTTGTTCAATAGTGTATTTTGGTTTCCACATATTTTTGAATTTTTTAGTTTTATTAATATTACTAATTCTTGTTTCTTACCATTGTGGTTGGAAAAGATACTCATATGATTCTATATTCTTTTTAAAATGATTCCAATATCCTTAAAATTGCCAGGGATTCTTTGTGGCCCAGCCTATGATCTATCCTGCAGAATGTTCCATGTGCACTTGAGAAGCAGGTATATTCTGGTGCTACTAAATGGAATTTCCTGTATATAGCTCTTACATTCATTTTGTCTGTTGTGTTATTCAGATATGCTGTTTACTCATTGATTATTGGTCTGCATGATCTATCCAGTGCTGAATGTGAGGTATTGAAGTTCCCTTTTATTTCATAATGGCTGTTTTGCTCTTCATTTCTGTTAATATTTGTTTTACATATTCATGTGCTCCAATGATAGGTGCTTATATATTTACAATTGTATCATCCTGATGAATCACTATATAGTGACTTTATCTTCTGTGACTGATTTTATATTTTTATTTTTATTTTTTTAATTTAATTTTATTTTTTTCAGTGTTCCAAGATTCATTGTTTATGCACTCTTTAATACCCACCTCCAGGATCACCACCCTCACCCCTCTCCCTCTCCTTCTATGACTGATTTTAAGTGAAATTCTATCCTATCTGCTATCACAGTAGCCCTTTGGTTATTGTTTGTGTGATTCTCTGTGTGTTTTTAAAGCTAAAGTGAATTTCTTATAGGTAGCATATTGTTGGATCTTATTTTTTGTTTTGTTTTTTATTCACTCAGCCACTCTGTCTTTAGATTATAGAATTTAGTCCATTTACATTTAAAATAATTATTGATAACTAGGGACTTACTATTGCCATTTTGTAAATTGTTTTCTAATTTTTTTTTTTTAGTGTCTTTATTCTTTCCCTCTTGTTGTCTTCCTATATGATTTATTTTTTGTAGGCATATGCTTTGATTCTTTTTTATCTTCTAAGTATCGATTATAGGTTTTTTGTTGTTGTTACCATGAAGATTAAATAAAACATGTTATAGACCTAAAAGTCTATTTTAAATGATAAAACTTACCTTCAAATGCATATGAGAATGCACTTTTGTTTCTTTTGTTCCCACATTTTTATGCTGTTGCAATGTTAACAATTTGCATCTTTTTCTGTAGTGTATCCATTAAGAAATTATTGTGACTATAGATATTTTTAGTATTATTTTATCACTTTTATACTAGAAATAAAAAATTATTTATGCATCATCAATACAACATTGGGGTATTCAAACTTTGGCTACACATTGCCTCTTCCAGTTGTCAAATGGAAGAAGAATTAGGCACAAACAAGTCAGCTGCAGGAGAAAGGGAGCAGGGGACAACAGTCAGAAAGACTGCTGCACCAAGCAACTCCTCAGTCTCACTTTTATTAGATAGAAACAATAACCAACAGAAGAGCCCATAAAGGTCAAACATTAGTCACATGTCTTGTGGACAAACAGGAAGGAGGGTAAAGTTTATAGTTAACCAAGCACATTCAAAGGACACATCTAACTAACAACAGGCACTTTTGGGAGGAGAAAGGAGAAACAAAGGGAAGCAGGCGGCGTTTTGCCCTGAGCGGGGGCAGTGGTTCCCAGCTGCTTGGCTTCAAGGTCGTATATCGTCCTTTCCCCCAAAGACCTGTTGCCAGTATATGTTTTTCTTAAGGCCGTATCTAAATGTGCTTGGTAACTAGTAAAATTATCCAGGGGTTATAGTTTAAGTAATAACATTGTTCTGAGGGGCAGCTGCAACACATTTCCCTTAAAGGTGAGTTTATACTTCTATATTCATGTTGTTTCTTGGTGTCCGTTCATTTCCTCCTGAACAACTCCCTTTAACATTTCTTGTAAGGCAAGTCAAGTGGTGATGAAATCCCTTAGATTTTGTTTGTTTGAGAATGTGTCTTTATTTCTCCTTCAGTTCTGAAGGGTAATTTTACCAGTTATGGTGTTCTTAGTTGGCAGAGTTTTTTTTTCCTTTCAGTGTTTTGATTATATCATTATACCTCCTCCTGCTATACAAGGTTTCTGCAGAGAAATTTGCTTATAAACTTATGGGGGTTCCTTGGTAGGTCACAAGTAAATTTTCTCCTACTACTTTCAAACTTCTCTTATTGTCTATTACTTTGACGGTGTGTTTATAATGTGTCTCAGACTAGTCTTCTTTGGGTTGATCTTGCTTAGGGTCCTTTGAGTTTCTTGTACCTGGATATCCATATCTCCCAAGATTTGGGAAGTTTTCAGCTATTATTTCTTTAAATAAGCTTTCAGCCCCTTTCTTTCTCTTCACCTTCTGGAACACCAATGAAATAAATTTTCATTTGATTTATGATATACTATAATTAACATAGACTTTTTCACTCCTTTTCATTCTTTTTTTTAGTTTTTGTTCCTCTAACTGGCTTATTTCATACAATCCCTTTTTGATTGTTTTGATTATTTTTTTTCTGAATGATTAAATTTGTTTTTAAAACTCTTTGTTGAATTTTTTACTTCTGACATTGTATTCTTCAGCTCCAGGATTTGTTTGGTTATTTTTTATGGTTTCCATTAAAAAAAAATTATTAATTCATTTGAAAGAGAGAGAGAGAACAAAAGTGTGGAAGGGAGCAGAGGGAGAGGAACAAGCAGATTCCCTGCTGAGTGGGGAGCATGATGTATGACTGCATTCTAGGACCCTGAGATCATTACCTGAGGCAAAGTCAGACACAACTGAATGAGTCACCGAGGTGCCCCTGTGGCTTCTATTTTTCTATTTAACTTCTAATTTTATTTGTGCATTGTTTCCTCATTTCATTTAGTTACCTGTTCTGTTGTATTTCTTTGAGTTTCTTTTAGATAATTATTTTGAATTCCTTGTCAGACAAACTATAGATCTCTACTTCTTTGATCAGTTACTGGTTTAATTAGTTTCCTTTGGTGGTGTTCTGTTTGCATGGTTCTTTATGACCTGTATAGCCTTGCATTAGTGTCTGTTGATTTGAGGGAGCAAACAACTCTTCCAGTCTTTACTGACTATTTTAACAGGTAAAGAATTCTTTTCCTTGTTGGTTCCCCATGTCAATAAGATTACCACAGAACTGCAGTAGTGCAATTTGTAACCAGTTATGTAGCTGTTGCCGAGTCTGCAGTGGAGACCATGACTGGCAGTCTTGTTACCAGACATTCAGGAGGTTGTGATCCTGTCTGGTACCTGGGTAGAAGGGACTAACTTCTGTACCTTTTTCAGTAAAATGGCACCGTATCTACCTTCTGAACTCTTCCATCTGTCTCTTCATCTTCCCATCAATCTCAATGTCATTTCAAACATGAATCAGCCATGTCACATATATTTGGGTCACTTAGAGTTCAAGTAGGATACAGATTATTAGCCTTAATAATTGTTTCACTAAATCAGTGTCTACCATAAAACCTCAAATATATATTTTGTATAAAATGTTCCCTGTATTACATTACATTTTGGGGAACCTTTTATGCAAAATGTAGATTTGAAGTTTTACTATAGGTTCTGGTTTGAGAACACTGAGTAGTAGTAACTTTTTTACTAGTATTCCTGACCTTAATTTAAAACTCTCTACAGCCTATTTTCTACATCTCTGTATATTCATTTAAAAAAGAATCTACCAGTAGTACTCCCTTCTCTTAAGTTTCAGTGAGTGCTTATTCCCTGATGAATAATATTCATGATCCTTCACATGCCAATAATATTCACGATCCTTCACATGTTACTGAAACCCTTCAAGCTCCTTTTTCCCTTTGCCCTACATCCATGTCCCAAACATACAATTTCCAAATCACTCCAATCCTATCCCATACATTTAGGACTTACTACAATATCTTTAATTTTTATAATTCTTTTCATAGCTGCACATTTTAAAAATGGAAATAATTGCACTATTTTGAAGCCCTCAAAATAGATTCAAATCAACAGAGAGGCAATACACAAAATTGAGAAGGTATTCTGATGTGCATAATCTATTTCATCTCTCCTGTCCATATTTTCATGTTATAAATTGAGTGACATTTTCCCATTTACTGAATTTCATTTCAGGCAATGCTCACTGAGGATTTGGAAAAGGAACATGGAAAAGGACTTGGAAATGCAACATTGCTGACAGATTTGATTCTCACAGGACTCACATATGAACCACAGTGGCAAATATCCCTGTTCCTGGTGTTCTTGCTTATCTATTTTCTCACTATTGTGGGGAACCTTGGTCTAATTGCTCTCAGATGGGATGACCCTCAGCTTCACATCCCCATGTACTTATTCCTCGGGAATTTGGCACTTGTGGACGCTTGGATATCATCCACAGTATCCCCCAAGATGCTGGTCAACTTTTTGCCAAGACCAAAATTATTATCTTTCAGAATGCATGATACAATTTTTTTGTTTTGCAATAAGTATAAAAGTGGAATGCTTTCTGTTGGCAACAATGGCATATGATCTCTCTGTGGCCATATGCAAACCATTACATTATCCAGTAATTATATCCAATGCACTGTGCATCTGCTTGTTAGTGCTGTCACTTTTAGGTAGTCTTCTTCATACCATAATTCATAGTTCTTTTTTATTCAGATTAACCTTGGGCAATTCCCAGAGTACATCACTTTTACTTTGACATTATACCATTGCTTAAGATTTCTTGTACTGACACTTCTATCAATTAATCTGATTGTATTTATTTTTGCTGGGTCAATACAGATGTTCACCATTCTGATTGTTCTTGTCTCCTACACACTAGGTCTCTTTACAATCTTAAAAAAGAAGAATCTACAAGGTGTAAAGAAAGCCTTCTTTACTGGTGGAGGCCATCTTTTATCTGTCTCCTTACACTATGTTGCTCTTATCTTCATGTATGTGCACCCTGTATCTGCACAATCAGAAGACCAAAATATGATGGACTCTCCATTTTACACTGTCATAATTCCTTTGTTAAATATAATTATCTACAGTTTGAGAAATAAGAAAGTCATAGATTCATTGAAGAAAATATTGAAGAGAAATTCTTAGAATTCACATTATTATCTGTTCTCGTTTCACTAGAATGACAAACTGTACAGATTACATACTTGCTATGTGTTGATTAGGGTTCAGTTTTTGTGGTTATAATTTTCCTAATGTTTAAATAACTTAAGGTGAGATTATAAAACAAATACATGTTTATGTAGTCAAAACATAGAGGGAATTTTAATCAAGTGTTCATGACATAAAAATAATTTAAAAGGAAAAAAATATTTTACATATTTGCATGTTTCAGTGTGGCTTCATAAATGCATTAAGCATTGAAATAGGGTAATTTCTCTAAATAGACTTTGAATATGATATATTTGACCGCCATACAGCTATGTGCCCCAACGACTCACATTACATTCATTTCACAGTGGAGTCAGGGTTGTATTTGAGTGAACAAAGACCAAAAAGTATGAGTGATCAGATTTCAGGTTCTCCTCTGCCCTTCTTCTCTCATCACTGATTACCTACACCATTCTACTATTATAACTGAGGTCTTCACACTAAGACTGCTCACTTCTGTCATTTGTTGTAATATTGTTACTTTTTCTACATTCTGTTAATATTCTCTTACTTCCAAAACATTGACTAAATGATATCCCACTTCAGCATCTTTTCATGGATTGTCATATTGACAGATTATTACAAATGGTATACATATCTAGAACTCTATATATCCATGTATTTATTCATATAGCATATGTACAAAATGAATGATATAAGTAGATATCTCCATACATATTATATAGATTGTATATATCCTAGCAGATTATATAATTGCTATGTGTTGATTAGTTTGTTGTTATAAATAATTTTTAAAGATTTTGTGAAATTAAGAGTCTTTTTATTTATTTGTTTGAGAAAGAGAGAGCAAGAGAGCACACAGGAGTAGAGCAGATGGGCAGAGGAAGAAGCAGACTCCCAAAACAACAGGGAGCCCAATGTGGAGCTACATCCCAGGACCCTGGGGTAATGACCTGAGCCAATGGCAGAACCAACCGAGTTTAACCATCTGAGCCACACAGGTTCCCCTGTTGTTGTTGCTGTCTTAAAGTAGGCTCCATGCCTAGTGTGGGGCCCAACACAGGGCCTGACCTAATGACGCTGAGATTAAGACCCTAGCTGGGATCAAGAGTCAGACACCCAACTGACCAAGTCACTCTGGCACCCCTGTATTGACTGATTTGAAACAATTTTTGCAGTTATAATTGTCCTAGTGTTAATGACTTCAGTCCTAAAGTCATTTTATGCACATCTTTAATATGTGTGTATGTGTGTGCACATACACACTTGTTCTCCCTGGCATTACTTAAGATTCATCCCCCCAAAACCGTGATTTAACTCTGAAATCTCCTAAAACACTCCTAATGGATCTGTGTTATGCTGAAATGAGTTACTGAAATCCTTCTGGACTCTTTCTTCTTAGGTACATACTACAGTCTACAATAATTGTTACTTATTGCTCATTAGGTCAAATCAGAATAAGACACTGATCTTATGGGAGGAAAGAAGATCAAGATCCTTAAGAAAATATTTTCAAATCATAAACCTGATGAGAGCTTTACACCAAGAGTATGTAAAGAATTCTCAAAACTGAATAATAAATATGTAACTGAATTTTAAAAAGGAAGATACTTGAACAGGTACTTCAGGAAACCATATATATAGATGTCAAACAGGGAACAAAAATATTTTCAATATAATTGATCAGTGGAGAAATGCAATGAAGACCATAGTGAGATACCATCCCCACTATTGGCACCCCCACTGGGCCACAAGCCTGGAGCCTGAAGCTCAGGTGACTCCCTCCCTCAAATCTTCCCCCAGAAAGCTTGCCTCAGGGGGGGACCTCAGGGGGGGACCTCAGGGGAGTCATGTGGGCCCAGCTTGTGGCCGCAAATGATCGCAACCCTGCACCTAGAGAGAAAGAGCTCTAGGCACCAGGCCCCTGTGCAGCCCCAATCACCACACAACACTGGGCCAATTCTCAGGACCTTTCTGCCCAAATCAATATCAATTTGGGCAGAAAGCTCATGAGAATTGGCTGGAAACCCTAGCGATCTCGCTTCAGGCGGCACAGGCCTTAGGGGAGCTGCTTAGGCCTGGTCCATGGTCCTGAGTGGTCGTGGCCAGAACCCTGCAGGAAAGTACTCTAAATGCCAGGTGCACAGGTGGCCAACCCCTCCCTCTACTCAGACCCCTTGGGCGCCCATCTCAGCACTGGGAGATCAGGCCTGCCCTGCACCTAGGCCCTAACCCTAACCCTTGGTTAGGGTTTCAGGCTTCTGTCCCCCGAGGCCTGGCACTCAAGCCCTCCAGATTGGGGACCCCTAAGTCACACCCCAGGATTCTGTGTCACCCAGGAGGAAACTGTGCCAATTGGAGCTGCGCAAAACCCTCAGAGTCGGAGAATGCTTCTGGAGACCACACCCACGTTTGTCTGCCCCCCAGGGCAGAAACCCAGAGTTTGAAGCCCTGTCTGCCCCTGCCCTTCACTTTGCCCCCTGGAGATCTGCCTCAGCACTGGTAGATCAGGCCTGCTATGTCCCTAGGCCCTAACATTAAATCTAAGTTGGGTTTTCAGGTTTCAGTCCCCAGAGCCCTGGACCCTAAAACCTCCAGATTGGGGACCCCTGAGCCACACCACAGGACTCCACCTGCTACCCAGTAGGAATCCATGCTCTTTGGAGCTATGCAGAACCTTTAGAGTGGAAGAAACCTGCATACCCCCTGAGCGCCACCCCACCCCCCCAACCTTAGGCTGCCACCAGGCCACAAACCCAAAGCCTGTCCTCAGTCTGATCCCCTTGATCAACTCTGCCCCCCTGGGAGCTTGACTCAGCTGGGCCCTCAGGGGAGCCACATGGGCCCATCCCATGGTCCCCGAGGGTCGCAACAAGCACTTAGGTAGAACGTGCTCCAAACACCAGGCAAGCATGCCGGAATTGCTGCACAATGCTGGCCAATTCTCATGAGATTTCTGCCCAAATCGATATGCTGGTCAACTTCCTAGCCAAGAGTAAGATGATCTCTCTCTCTGAGTGCATGATACAGTTTTTTTCCTTTGCATTGGGGGAACCACAGCATGTTTTCTCTTGGCAACAATGGCATATGATCGCTATGTATCCATATGCAAACCATTACTTTATTCAGTGATTAAGACCTATAGACTTTGCACCTGGCTGTTAGTCTCATCATTTGTAGGTGGCTTTGTTCATTCTTTAATTCATATAGGTTTCTTATTCAGATTAACCTTTTGTAATTCTAACATATCACTTTTACTGTGACTTCATGCCATTGTTTAAGATTTCCTGTACTGACCCTTCACTTAATGTTCTGATCATTTTTATTTTCTCTGGGTCAATACAGGTATTTACCATTCTGATTGTTCTGGTGTCTTATACACTTACTCTTTTTACAGTCTGAAGAAAGAAGTCTCTGCAAGGCATAAAAAAAGCCTTTTCCACCTATGGAGCCCATCTTTTATCTGTGTCTTTATAGGATGGCCTTCTTCTCTTTAGGTACCTGTGCCCTGGATCTGCACAATCGGATGATCAAGATATGGTAGACTCTCTATTTTGCACTGTCATAATTCCTTTGTTAAATCCAATGATCTATAGCCTGAGAAATTAAAAAAAAGTCATAGATTCACTAAGAAAAATGTTAAAGAGATGTGTTTAGATCTCACACTATTAATCGTTTCTTTTTCATTAAAAGCATTACAAATTATGCAGATTATATGTGTTCTGTTTGGTAAGTGTGCAAAGATTTTCCAATTATAATTGCCCTAGGGTTTAATGATTTATTACATGTGTTCATATCATACTAGAATAATTGAAGCATAAAACAAATAAAAACATTTTATATGCTTACATATGCTTTCTTGTAGTTTTACAAAACCATTCAGTACTGTAGCGTGTACTTCCTCTGAACAGGAATTGATTATGATGTCTTTAATCATTTTATAGCCATATAGCCTGGAGCAAGGGCCATACACATTTAACTCCACAGTGGAGGAAGGTTTATGTTTGAACGAATGGCAACAAATCCCAAGAATTCTGCTAACCATTGAAAGGCCTCTCATGCCACTTTATTTGTGGCATGGTGAATTTCACTTCATGTGGGGATTCAACAACTCTCATAGCACTGAGGGAAACAAAAAGAAATGGGGGAGCAATTAGGAAAATATAAGCAGGGAGTTAAAACAGTGAGGGTCAAGCCAAATTGTAAGAGATGGTCTTATAGCCCAACGTGTGTGTATGAGAAATGAGATGGAGCAAGGCAGGGGGAAGGGTAAGGTTGCCTCTCATTGTCTATGATGCCTTTTACATGCCTCTTCTAGCGTGTCTGTATGTTGTAGGTTAATCTGTAAAACTTCACCATTTCAGAAAGCTAAGAGAGGAGACTGCAGAATTTTACGTGGGATGGTCATGGAGAAGAAAAGAGAAGTAGCAGAATAGGAAGGAAATGGTATCTTCCTTTTCTTTTTTTTTTTTTTTAAAGAATGATGCTAGTAAGATACAACAGTAACATGTAATTTTTAAAATGTGTTGATGACATGAGGACTTTAAAAGTATATTTCCAAAATTCAAATAACGTTAAGATAGTATGATGTCAGAGTGCCTAGTGGGTGGTTGGGAAAGACTTGAAAATTAACAAGATTTTGGATGTTCTCTGTCCTAAGAATTTTCAAATGTTAGCTTTCTTCTACCTCATACTCTAAGTATAATGAGTGACCCATCTTCAAGTCCATTCCTGCCCTTCCTTTCTCAACATTGAAACTCCACACTTTTTCTACTGATACTCCTGAAGCCTTGACCCTGCTTCTGTGGTTACTTATCTTTTACATCATGATACTATTCCTTCCATAACATAGCCACCTTGTTATTCTTCAGAAACAACTCTGATTAAATCATATCTCTTTTCCATAATTTTTAAGGGATTGTCATTGCTACCAGAGTATGTGCAAATACAGTATATATCTAGATCTGCATATATGTACTTGTATATGTTTGTGTTCATGTGTGTGTCTAGATTTATATATATTTATTACATATTTATATTTAATATAAATAATATAAATAAATATAATATATATTTATATAATATAATGATAGTTGCATATATCATACACTTAAAGTGAATTATTTTTGTTCTTGTTGCTAGGATTGGCTTCTGGGATGGACTATGACAAAATAGCGGGGAGAAGCTATTCAGCTAGTTTGGTTTAAACACCTATTTGTTTAAAAGATGTTTAACTATTCAAAAAATTTAACTATTCTATAGTCTGGAGTACACATCACAAGATCAGACCAGATCATCTGCTCCTGAGGGATATCCCTAAGCCCTAGGAAAGGGAGGAGTGGATCACAGCAAATACTTTCCCCCCACTTGAAATTTGTATTTTTCTCCCATTTGAGCAGATCTCTCTGTGTAAAGTATCTTTTCAACTTTGTAGGATTTTAAGAGATGTTTGGAAATAAATTCAAGCAAGTGCCTGAATTTCTGTGTCATAGGGTTAAGCTACAATTTAAATAATAAGCCATATATCACATTTTTTCTGAATAGGATGATTAATAAGTGTTAGTGGAGAGTAAACAATGTTTTAATATTATTAATACATAAAATTAAAAATTTTAATACCATTTCTTTAGTCTACCCCCTTTTAAATTTCTCTTTTATTATGCATAATATTTTAGTATAATGGTACACCTATCTAATTTGTAGGTAAGAATATGTATATTTAGGACATACTACCAATGATCTTATTAGTATGAATATACACCAAAATGGTTTGAAATATCTCCTCTACTGAAGCCATCAGAAGATGAAAGGTAGCTGAAAACACAAGAGTAGATGAGATAACATGGGGAAAAGTCTAGAATGAAAGAAGAGGGAGGTCAAGGATACAATCAGAAAGAAGCATCATTCAGGGCAAAGAGGGAAACTTGACCTAGTATAAAACACTGAGATTCAGCAATCAAGGACAGAAGCAGAGAGGGTTACCAGAAGAAGCCAGAGAAGACTTTAATAGTACCAAACACTACACTTGGTTAGGAAAATAATTAAATATTCTTTGGGGTTGGCATTTAAAGTTGGTTGTGTCGTTGGAGAGGGTTTTAGTAAACTGGCAGAGCAGAGAAAATAAACGGTAAAGAATCAAATAGGACAAGTTCCAATCTATTTTCCTTTTCTTTTTATATTACCTGTTGGGTCTCCTTGTATCATGTATGAGTAAGCTTCAGCCACTCCAGTTTACTGTCCTTTTTAAAAATTAGGTGAGGAAGTGGAGATGCAACATGGGGGACTAGGGGGGCAGAAAAAGAAGAAAAGAAACAAGATGGGATTGGGAGGGAGACAAACCATAAGTGACTCTTAATCTCACAAAACAAACTGAGGGTTGCTGGGGGGAGGGGGTCGGGAAAGGTGGGTGGGGTAATGGACATTGGGGAGGGTATGTGCTATGGTTAGTGCTGT
>PISX010023124.1:0-30372 GCA_004024625.1 Mellivora capensis
CCGTGTGGCAGTTCCTAAGCTCTGTGAACCCGCAGCTGGAGCAGGGAGAGAGGAGAGCACGTGGGGAGAGGGGGGAGGCAGGACCCAAATCCCCCTGTGAGCTCCTCAACCTGCCAGCTCTGATTTTGAACAAATCTCTTTACTTCTTTACTTTTTGATATGTGGGGCAGTTAAATGAAGAGTTCTTAAAAATGCGTGGTCATGGACCTTTCCAGGACACTGATGTATACTGTGGAAATTAATTTTTAAAAGCGGAAATGTGCCGAAGTTAGCAGATGCAACAGGAAGTATAAAGAAAACTGGATTTCTCTTAGAAAAAGTTTTATTGTATAATTAAAATGTACTGTTGTATTAACTTCAGATGCACAATATAACGATTCAACAATTTTATACATTACTCTGTGCTTAGCATGATTTAGTTCACCACGTGTTACCAAACATTATTTAACTCTTAGTGACTACATTCCCTATGCTATACTTTCATTTCCATGACTATTTAGAAGTCTTCCCCTCTTCATCCCCTTTATCTCTTTCTCCCACCCCCCACCCAATTCCCTTCTGGCAACCAGCAGTTCTCTTTACTTAAAAGTCTAGTTTTCTGGGGCGCCTGGGTGGCTCATTGAGCATGTGCCTTTGGCTCAGGTCGTGGTCCCAGAGTCCTGGGATTAAGCCCCATGTCAGGCTCCCTGCTCAGCGGGAAGCCTGCGGGAAGCCTCTGAGAGTGGGGAAAGAGAGGAGGAAACCCTCTCCCACTCCCTCTGTTTGTGCTCCTGCTCTCTCTCTGTCAAAAAATAAAATAAAAATCTGTTTTTCTTGGTCCATTTTTTTTCTTAAATTATACCTATGACTAAAATCATATGGTATTTGTCTTTCTCTGATTTTTAAAATAATTTTTAAGAAAGATTTTATTTATGTTATGAAGAGAGAGGAACACAAGCAGGGGAGTGGGAAATGGAGAAGAAGGCTTCCTGCTGAGCAGGGAGTCCAACACAGGACTCGATCCCAGGACCCCGGGATCAGGCATGACCTGAGCCGAAGGCAGACGCTTAACAACTGAGCCACCCAGGCACCCCCGTCTTTCTCTGATTTTCTTATCTCAGCATAATATCCTTCAGGTCCATCAGTGTTGCTGCCAATGGAAAGATCCCACTTTTTAATGGCTGGGTAGTAATTCATTATATATATACACACACAAACACATATAAACTCACACACCACATCTTTATTCTTTCATCTATGGATGGACACTTGGTTTGCATCCTTATTGGGCCTGTTGTAAATAATGTCGCAATAAGCATAGTGCATCTATCTTTTCGAATTAGCGTTTTTGCTTTCTCTGGGTAAATACCCTGTAGTGGTAGTATTGGATCACATGGTATTTGTATTTTTTAATTTTGAGAATACTCCATACTGTTTTCTATAGCAGGTACACCACTTTGCATTCCATCAACACTGCAACAGGGTCCTTTTTCTCCATATCCTCGACAATACTTGTTATTTCCTGTGTTTTTGATCACAGGCATTCTGACAGGTATTGGGTGATATTTCACTGTGATTTTGATTTGTATTTCTCGAACGATGAGTGATGTTCAGTATTTTTTCATGTGTCTGGTTGGCTATTTGTATGTCTTCTTTGGAAAAAAATGTCTTTTCAGAGCCTCTGCCCACTCTTTAATTGGAATACTTGAGAGGGTTTTTTTTGGTGTAGTTTAAGTTCTTTATATATTTTAGATACTAACCCCTTATCAGATCAATCATTTGCAAATATCTTCTCCCATTCAATAGGTTGTCTTGTCATTTTGTTGATGGTTTCCCTGGTCATGCAAAAGTTTGTCTTAAGTGTAATCCCAAGAGTTTATTTTTGCTTATTTACCTTGTCTGAGGAACATTAATTTGAAGAAACTATGTTTTCACCATTCTGCCTCCTTTATCATATGTGGTCACATAAGCATGGGCTTATATCTGGGCAATTTAATATTTCCTGTAGATTTTTGGAGGAGTTTTCATGATTTTCTATGTATATTGTTGTTTGCAACATGGTGCAAAGTTAATGTGGCACTTTAACTTTCTGTCTTGCCAGTATGGATGCCTACTTCTTTTTCTTGCCCAGTTGCTGCAGCTAGGACTTCCAGTACTATATTGAATAAAAGTGGCAAGAGTAGACATCCTCATTTTATTCCTGATATTAGTGAAAAAGCTCTCAGATTTTCTCCATTCAGTATGATGTTAGCTGTGGGTTTTTCCTATATGTTCTTTATCATATTAAAGTATGATCCCTCTAACCCCACTTTGTTGGATTTTTCATGAAAGAATGATGAATTTTGTCAGATGCTTTTCCTGCATTTACTGTGATGATCATAGGATTTTCAGCCTTCATTCATATCCTGCTGATTGACTTGTGAATACTGAACCATCTGTGCATGCCTGAATTAAATTCCAATTGATCATGGTGGATGATCCTTTGAATATATCATATGTATTTGCTAATATTTTGTTGAGGATTTTTGCATCTATGTTCATCAGAGATATTCGCCTGTACTTTTCTTTTTTTGTGATTTAACTTATTTGGGTCCTTTCTCTTTATTTCCTGATGAATCTGGATAAGGGTTTGTCAATTTTGTTTACTGTTTCATAGAACCAGCTCCTGGTTTCATTGCTATTTCCTACTGATTTTTAGTCTCAATGTAATTTATTTCTGTTGTGATCTTTATTATTTACTTTCTTCTACTTACCTGGGGCTTTTTTCATTGTTTTTTCTAGTTCCTTTAGGTGTAGAGTTAGATTATTTGAGGTTGTTCTAGTTTCTTGAGTTAGGCCTGTATTGTTATATACTTCTTACAACATTTATGCTTCGTCCCAAAGATTTTGGACTAGTTTTTTTTTTTCAATTTAATCTGTTTCCATGTTTATTTGTTTGATTTCTTTGATTGCCTCACTGACCCACTGGTTGTTTAGTATCATGTTGTTTAGTCTCCATATGTTTTGTTTCTTGCAATCTTTGTCTTTTGATTTCTAGTTTCAAAACTGCTGTGATCAGAAAAGAAATGCATGGTACGGTTTCAATCTTCTTAAGTTTACTGAGGACTTTTCTGTGGCCTGACACTATCTATTCTGGAGTGTGTTCCATGTGCACTTGAAAAGAATGCGTATTCTGTTGTTTTTGGATGGAATGTTCTGTGTCTGTTAGGTTCATTTGGTCCAAGGTGTCATTAATAGTCATTGTTGATTTTTTCTGCCTGAATGATCTATCCACTGATGTAAGTGGAGTTAAAGGCAACTACTATTTTTGTATTACCATCAATTTCTCTTTATGTCCATTCGTTAATATTTGCTTTATGCAGTTCAATGTTCCACTGTTGGGTGTATAGACATTCTTAACTTATATCGTCATGTTGGGTTGACCCTTTTATCATTATGTAATGCCCTTCTTTGTCTCTTATTATAGTTTTTGTTTTAAAGTACATTTTGTCTGACACAAGTATTGCTACCCAGCTTTTTTGTTTCCTGAGGAGTATTTTTCCATCCCCCGACTTTGTCTGTATGCATCTTTAGGTCTGAGGTGAGTCTCTTATAGGCTATACATAGATGGGTCTGTTTTTTTTCTTCCATTCCACCACCCTATGTGTTTTCATTGGAGTATTTAGGTAATTTCACTTAAAGGTAGTTATGTACTTATTGCCATTGTGTTACTTTTGGAGTTGTTTTTGTAGTTATTTGTTCCTTCTTCCCTTGTTCTGTGATTGATGGGTTCTATAGTGTTATGTTTGGCCTTCTTTTTATTTTTTGAGTATCTGTCAGAGAATTTGCTTTCTGGTTACCACGAGGCTCCTATATAACATCGTAAGTACATTGCAGTCTGTATTAATTTGATGGTCATTTAAGTTCAAACACTTTCTTAAAAAAAAATAAACCAAAGAGTCTTTTATTTTTCCCCTTCTGTTCTCTTCTATTATATGTTGTCATATTTTGTATTTTTATTCATCATTTTCTTATGTCTAATGATGGCCATTTCTTTTCCACTTAAAGAAGTCCCTTTAGAAAAATAATTTTCGGTGAAAGCAGAGAGGGAGACAAACCATAAGAGACTCTTAACTATAGGAAACAAACAGGGTTGCTGGAGGGAGTGGGTTGGGGGATGAGATAACTGGGTGATGGGCATTAAGGAGGGCACTTGATGTAACAAGCATTATATGCAATTGATGAATCACTAAATTCTACCTTAGAGACTATTAATATGCTACATGTTAATTAAATTGAATTGAAATAAACATTTTTTTTAAAAAGTCCCTTTAACATTTCTCGTAAAGTTGGTTTAGTGGTGCTTATCTTTGTCTGGGAAACTCTCCTTTAAATCTGAATGATTAACTTGCAATGTAGAATATTCCTGGTTGTAGGTTTTTCCCTTTTCGTACTTTGAATATATCCTGCCATTGCCTTCTGGTCTGCAGTTTCTGGTGAAAAATCAGCTGACAGCATTCTGGGGTTTCTCCTATATGTAACTTATTTTTCTTGCTGCTTTAAAATTCTCCCTTTACCATTACTTCTTGTCAGTTTAATTATGTGTCATGATGAGCCTCCTTAGGCTCATCTTGTTTGGAACTGTGATTCTTGGATTTGGATGTCTAATTCCTTCCCTAGGTCAGGGAGGTTTTCATTTATTTCTTCAAGTAAGTTTTTAACACCTTCCTCTCTTCTTATGGGACACCTGTAATGCAAACGTTTGTTTTATGTTGTCCAAGAGATCTCTCAACCTATCCTCATTTAAAAATTTGTTTTCCGGGGCACCTGGGTGGTTCAGTGGGTTAAAGCCTCTGCCTTCGGCTCAGGTCATGATCTCAGGGTCCTGGGATCAAGCCCCGCACTGGGCTCTCTGCTCAGCGGGGAGCCTGCTTCCTCCTCTCTCTCTACCTGCTTCTCTGTGATTTCCGTCTGTCAAATAAATAAATAAAATCTTAAAAAAAATTGTTTCCCTTTTTGCTGTTCAACTAATGTGCTTTCCATTGCCTACCTTCCAGATGGCTGATACATTCTTCTACAGCAGCTACTCTGTTGTTGATTCCTTCTAGTGTTTGTTATTGTATGCTTCAACTCTGATGGGTGCATTTTTGTATTTTCTACCCATTTTGAAAGTCTCATTTCATTCTTCCACTCTTTTCTCCAGTTCAGTGTCTTTACAATCGCTATTTTAAATTCTTTTATCAGGCATATTGCTTATCTCTGCTTCATTTAGTTCTTTTTCTGAGGTTTTCCTTTTTCTTTGTTTTAGAGAATATTCCTCTGTCTCCCCATTTTGTTTGACTTTTTTGTTTGTTTGTATGGATTAGGTGGAATAGGTACTTCTCCTAAACTTGAAGGGAATGGCCTTGTGTCTGGTGTCCAAATGTAGACTGTGTGCCTGGTGACTTTTGCTGGCTGACTGGAGTTGTGGCTGTATATGCTAGTTGTTCCTTTAAACCATAGCTTCTTACAGAAAGTAAAAATAATAACAAAAATGAGAAATAATACAATTTGAGAAAAAGGGAAAAAAGAGAATAAAAACAAAACAAGAAGAAAGATTAAAACAACAGGTTTAAAACAACTGTGGCTTACTTTCTGTGCCCCAGCATTATAGGGGCTGCTGTGGGCTTGTGAACTATGGACTTGCTAAGGTTGCAAGCTCCCTGTCAGCACAGATCCTGTTCTGGTCTGGGGTTTTAAGGTGAAGGGGAAGAAAGTATCCCTGCAAGCTCTTGAAGCCTTTTATTTATATTTTTTAAGATTTTACTTATTTGACAGAGCACAAGCAGGGGGGAGAAGAGGGCTCCCTGGAGCCTGCTGTGGGGCTCGATCCCAGAACCTTGGGATCATGACCAGAGCTAAAGGCATTCACTTAACCAGCTAAATCACCCAGGCTCCTCTCTCCAGGCCTTTTAAACTGTGGCTTTTTGTGTGTGTCCCAGCATGACTGGGACTGGTGAGAGCTTGTGACCCTGGGCTTGCTGATGTCACAAAATCACTGTACCAGACTTGCCCATTATGGCTTCTGGGCCCTGTTCCCATCTGGGTTTTTAAGGTAGAAGGGTAGAGTGTGTTTTATGTCTCTTTGTTTAAGGTCTCCCTGAGATCCCCACTCTTCTCAAGTCCAGTGAGTATGTTTATAGCCATTATTTGGAATTCTTTATCAGATATATCGCTTATCTCCATTTCAGAATTTAGTTCTTCTGCTTGGGTTCTGTCATCTTCTTTCATTTGGGGCCTATTTTTAAGTCTCCTTATTTTGTATGTACTTGTTTCTATGTATTAAGAAGGTCAATTGGGGTGCCTCAGTGGCTCAGTGGGTTAAGCCTCTGCCTTCAGCTCAGGTCATGATCTCAAGGTCCTGGGATCGAGCCCTACATCGGGCTCTCTGCTAGGCAGGGAGCCCCTGCTTCCTCCTCTCTCTCTCTGCCGGCCTCTTTGCCTACTTGTGATCTCTCTCTGTCAAATAAATAAAATCTTTAAAAAAAAAAAAGGTCAGTTGGGGTGCCTCGGTGGCTCAGTGGGTTAAGCCTCTGCCTTCAGCTCAGGTCATGATCCCAGGGTCCTGGGATCAAGCCCCAAATCTGGCTCTCTGCTCAGCAGAGAGTCGGCTCCCCACCCCCACCCCCGCCTGCCTCTCTGCCTACTTGTGATCTCTGTCAAATAAATAAGTAAAATTTTTTTTTGTATTATGTCATTTTCTTTTTTTTTTAATTTTTATTTTTTATAAACATATTTTTATCCCCAGGGGTACAGGTCTGTGAATCGCCAGGTTTACACACTTCACAGCACTAACCATAGCACATACCCTCCCCAATGTCCATTACCCCACTCCCCTTTCCCGACCCCCTCCCCCCAGCAACCCTCAGTTTTTTTTTTTGTGAGATTAAGAGTCACTTTATGGTTTGTCTCCCTCCCAATCCCATCTTGTTTCTTTTCTTCTTTTTCTACCCCCCCTAGTCCCCCATGTTGCATCTCCACTTCCTCATATCAGGGATATCATATGATAGTTGTCTTTCTCTGATTGACTTATTTCACTAAGCATGATACCCTCTAGTTCCATCCAAAATAAGTACAATTTAAAAAAAAAAAAAAAGGTCAGCTATGTCTCCTGAGCTTGAAAGTAGTGCCCTTATGGAGAAGAGGAGGGCCTGTGGTACTCCATAGCACAGTGCGCCATGGTCTCCAGAACCGGGTGCTGTAGTGGTGTCTCCTGTGTGGGTCAACTGTGCCCTATTGTTGTGTCTGAGCCACATTTGCTATTTGTATGCTTTGCATTTGCAGGTTTGAATGCTATGGTTGCACCTGGCAGGGTTGTCCTGTGCTGTTGAGGGGCCTGAGGCCACCACCAGCTGGTGATTTGGCAGCGTCAGCATTCATGCTCGCTCTCCACACTTAAAGTCCATGTGCTACAGTTGCATGCACACCAAACTGCTCCCTGAGCTGCCCCTGCCCTGAGAGGCTTTCGTTCGCGGGTGTGGCCAGCAGTCAGACTGGAAGTCTGCCCCCGGTCTTTCTGCTGGGGCCTGCAGTTGCACCTGACAGCAGGGCACTCTCCCTGTGCTGCCAGCTAAAGGACGTGGCTGCTGGAACTTAAGCATGCTGGCTTGTGTGCTTATCTCTGCCCCCCACCCAACCCAGGGCAGGAGTCACTTTGGGTGGCATCAGTCCTCACCACCCGGTGCTCCCTTTGGGGTGTGTCAGGGCAGCAGCCTATTTGGGAAGATGCCTGAGAAGTTGGGTGGCTCTTACAGGGTAGATTTACAAGGGAGCACAGGGACAGGGTTCGTGGTCCTAGCAAGACAGGTGGACTGTTTGTGCTGGTTTGAAAGCATCCCGCTACCTAGGATGGGGTAAGGGCAGAGAAATGGTGCCTGCCAACAGTTTTGTTCCTGAAGACATCTTCTAAAGCTCCCTGTCCCTCCAGCACATGCTTTGAGATGAGTAAATAAATATCCATCACGTATACTCAGGTACTTCTCGCACCCTGCTTTTGTGCTATGTCTTGGCCCTGTTATTTGTTAAAGGTGGCTCTTTGAGGGCGGGGACTCAGTTTCCTGTTGTCCTCTGGCTCTCCCTGAGCTAAGCCCAATAATTAAAACACACCAATTAAGACAAGTTAAGCCCCTCCTGATATTCAAAGCCAAATGTCCTAAGGACTTGTCTTCCCAGCACGGGTCCGTCAGGCCTGGGGTGCCCGGAGCAGGTCCCATCCTCTCTACTGTGCTTGTGTTGTCCCTCCCATTTGTGGTTAGTCTCACCAGGGCTTTGGTTCCCTTTGACTTTGTCTTTCATCACTCAAATCATATAGACCCCTACTTGAAACTCTGCAATAATGTCCCATTAAAATTAGAATCATAGTAACTCCCAAGTGTGGTCAGCAACAAACAAGATCTGGTTGACAGGGAGCCTGCAACCTCAGTGAGCCCACAGGCCACAAACTCACACTAGTCCCTGTAGTGCTGGGGCACAGAAAGTAAGCCACAGTTGTTTTGTCTTCGCCCTGATCACTTAACCACCTTCCTCCTTGGTTGCTTTGCCCCAGATATACAGGTTTGGGGCTTTTTTCTTAACATAAACTGCTCTATTTTAAATGTACAATTAATAAATATTGACATTACACCTGAGAAATGATCACCATCAAAATAAGGAACACATCCATCACATCTGAAAGTTCCCTCAGTATAATATACATAGTAATAAAACTACACTCTTACTCCAAAGTGAATCTCCAGTTATTTGTTTCATCCTTACTAGCGATTTATTAAGGCGATTTCGTATGTATATTTAAAACATGCACCTGTTGTATTTGCATCTACAGGTATAGTGCTTTCTCCTCCAGATAAAATATTAAGGGTATTTTGAGTCTTAATCATCATGTCTTTGGCACATTTGCACCCATAAAAACAAAATCACAGAAGAAATTTTATAGAATTATAAAATTGCAGATGTTTAAGCATTTGGAATCCTTTAAAGTGATTAAGAATGTGATCAAAATATAAACTGTGGATGCATAGTTATGGTCCTCGACAAGCCTAGTGTTGTATTCAGGAAGTCAGCTAATTAAAGAGTATGTGTTAACTTATGCTTTGTGTGCAGTATAGTTCAATTTCTCTTTAATAGCAATAGACATAGAAATGAGATGACCTATAAGATTGTAAATTTCATGTTATGTATTTACGAAAGGAAAAAGCTTTCCTCAACCTTCTTGGGGTCCTTGGCTGGGTCTGAAAATTAAACTGACAAAGACATGTTAACAGAGCTTTTTTACAGATTCATTTAAATTTTATATGATACAGGAATTCTGTAAGGAATTGTAGAGTTGTATATTTTTATGCTGGGTCTGATAGGTCAGGGCGCATGTGGTAATTGAAATAAATGGGGGGGTTATTCTTGGCAGCCCTTCTTACTTAGAGATAATGATGCTTTTTGAGACCTGTTTCCAGGAAGTAAGGCAAGGGATGTGGGCGAGGTCAGAGACCAACCTGTTTCTGCCATTTTCTCAAACTTCTTCTTCTTCAAATATTCAATATGCCACGGTTCCATATTTGGGGGTGACATGTTTTAAGGCCCATCAGTATACTGTGCTGCAATAAAACAATACCCTGCATAGCAGAATTACAGGGATGGAAGCTACCTAATGCATGGGATCTGATGGGATCATTAGTAATCACTTTGTTTAATTTAAATCAGTTCTTGCGCAGACTAAGCAAAAGGTAAAGTAAGCAAGCAAAAACAGAAGTTGGAATTTCAGGAGTGACAAGGCTCATTAAATGTTATATAAAATAGCTTTAATTTAATCACACATCCTCTCCTTTTTCTTTTGCAAAACCTTTGAAATACTGTTTCCATTAAAGAGTACTTTATTTCTGGGCCCCAAACACAACTCTGATTTTTCCTAATAAGCTTGCTATAATCTACCGTTGCTTCCTCATCAATCTCTACTATATATGGGAGAAAAACACCAGTCTCACTGAAGAAATTATTTGGTTGCAGGAAGGATCTGGTTAGAAGCAATGAACTTCAGAAAATCCCCACTGCCTTCCTTCAGTCTTCACTTCCTGATAACAGGAGTTTGGTGGAGAACAGTGGGGTAGCCACCTAGTTCCATACTTCATGGACCTATTTTTTTAAAGATTTTATTTATTTGACAGAGACAGATCACAAGTAGGCAGAGGCAGGCAGAGGGGAAGGGGAAAGCAGGCTCCCCGCTGAGCAGAGAACCCAATGAGGGGCTCAATCCCAGGACCCTGAGATCATGACCTGAGCCGAAGGCAAAGGCCTAACTCACTGAGCCACCCAGGCGCCCCTACTTCATGGACTCTAAAGTTGGTCTTCTTGATACCAACAAAACCCAAATAGCAATCACACCTGTTCTCTGCTTAAAGTGAGCTCAATTAACTTCTTTGGATTTTTAAAAGTTTTTTATTTTAAAGATTTTATTTATTTATTTGACAGATCACAAGTAGGCAAGGATTGAATTTTCTACTTCACTGTTTAAAAATGATACTCCTACTTTGTAGAGGCTTGGTGAAATATGAGGGTGCCTTTTCATACCATGTTAATGTCTCAGATGAATGTCTTTGAAGAAATGCCAGCTTTTTTAGTATAATGTTATTTACATTTAGATTGTCACTTGTTTCATATAAGCTGCAATTTCATAAGGTGCTACCCAGAGTTCCATTCTTTTGCATTGTAGAATCCTTAAAACTTTGGTATAGTTCTTTCTTTCCTGTTGGTAGGAAGGATGAAGGATTGAAGCACAAATCAAAACTAGTTTTCAGACTTCTGATAGGAAGGAAGATAAAGTACTTACATACTTACATACAGGAAGTTAAAATACTCTTCAAAATGGATTTTTCATGGAGATGAAATAATCACCTTTCCTACTCACTCCTTACATTACAGAGCATCACAGAAATTACTTCAGGGCTTCTAAAGAAATGTCTTCACTCTTTCAGTTACTAGAACAGATTCTAAGAGCTTGAGCATAAAATGTTTGTGGGAAGTTGTCAGTTTCATTGGTGATAAAGTATGTGTCTAATGGTCTAATATTCTTGTTTTAAGTAGTAGCACATTCAAAATTTCCTTTGATAATTCAGAATCCACTTAATTTGGGGCTGACATTTTCACTAGATAATAAGCCTTAGGGTTTTGTATAGAATCCAAGCCAAGAGTTCCAAGACATAACTATTTTTAATCTGTTGTCACAGAGGTTAAAAATCCTCTTTGTTTCCTAAGCATTATCAAAATCACATTTAATACCAAAAGCACAGTGGCTGTTAACATAAATGTTAGTGATCTGTCCTTCTGCCAATGTCAGGGCGGCAGCAGGGGGAGGGGCTTAGGTTGAGGCGAATAATTCAGCTTAATAATTCAGGTCATGATCTCAGGGTCCTGGGATCGAGTCCCGTGTCGGGCTCCCGGCTCAGCGGGAAGCCTGCTTCTCCCTCTCCTGCTCCCCCTGCTTGTGTACTCTTTCTCCTTCTCTGTCAAATAAATCAATACCTTTAAAAAAAAGATTTACTTATTTCAGAGAGAGTGAGCATGAGTGGGAGGGGCAGAGGGGGGCGAGAATCTCAAGCAGACTTCTCGCTGAGTGTGGAGCCCAACACAGGGCTCGATCCCATGACCATCACAACTTAAGCCAAAATCAAGAGTTGGACGCCTAACCGACTGCACCATCCAGGCGCCCCAGGACAGTAGGATTTAAGGAATGACAGCATGCAGGAGTATCCGGGGGGGAGAGGTTTATCTACTGGAGGATGAGTGCTGAAGGGGAACATATATAGTCAGTATGGAACCCATGACCATTTCTTCAGTGTTCTCAACTAATTCAGCAGTGGCAGCTGTAAGCTCTCATGTAGGGTGGCAGTCCCTTGGCTGTATCCAACTGTTGGCAACAGGAGCCGAGAGGCCTGTACTGGTCCCCATTTCACTGCCTTAGAACGCCACGGGCATTCCCTTCTCTTTCATGTGTGAAGAGAAAGAATGGTAGGTCATAGTTTGGGTGTCCCAGGGCTGGAGGAGTCAAGAGGCCATGCTTTATTTTTATGAGGGCTTCTTGACTCTCTTGGTCCCAAGTAAGGGGGGGTCAGGTTGGTCAGACTTGAGGAGAGAGAAAAGCAGTTGGGCCAGGGCTGGAACATTAGGTATCCGATTTCTGCAGTATCTAGCTAAGCCCCTAAGTCTGCACAGCTGGTATTTGGCGGTAGGCAGGACAACAGTCCCTAGGCTCTGTCTGGATCAAGGAGTAATCCCTGATAAGGTGTCCCAAGTATTTAACCTGGGGCAAACAAAATCGCAGTTTTTCTTTAGACACCTTTACCCCCTTTTTAGCCAGGGCGTTTAGAAGATGAAGGCTATCTTTGGTACAAGCCTCTTGAGAAGGAGAACAAAGGAACAGGTCATCTACATATTGTAACAGGGAAGAACCTTCAAAGAATTCTAGATCTAAAATGTCTACTCTCGGGGCACCTGGGTGGCTCAGTCAGTTAAACATCTGCCTTTGACTCAGGCCACAATCCTGGGGGTCCTGGGATCAAGCCCCATGTCGGGCTCCCTATATGGCAGAGAGCCTGGTTCTCTCTCTTCCCCTAAAGCTCCTCCTGCATGTGCACTGCTCTGTCAAATAAATAGAAATCTAAAAAAAAAAAAGAAAGCTTTCAGCATTTGGAAAAATAAGTGGTGTAGCCCTGTGGCATAAATGTTTATGCATACTGCCCTTCCCAGATGAAGGCAAATAAGAACGGGCTTTCAGGATCACCAGGTATGCTGAAGGCACTGCAAGGGTCTAACCTGGTAAAGGTTTTGCTGTTAGGAGGAATGGTTGTGAGCAAGGTGTGAGGGCTGAGGAATAACATTATTATTGCTTGCCCCGAGGTCCTGTATAAAATTCTATCCTCTTCCATGTGGTTTACGGACAAGGAGGATGAGGGTGTTACAGGACTAGGAACAACTAACTCTTTCTGTAAACAGTCCTCAATGGTAGGTTTAATTCCTTAGATGGCCTTCCTGCGTACTTTTCATCAATTTACATTTTGATGGGCAGTGCAGAATGAATGGACCTGATACTGGTCATATCTCAGGGACAGAGCTAGGTGAGGTTCTGGGGCAGGGGTTTTCGAGCAAGAATGGGGACAGATATTAAGGTTTTGGGATTTCCTGAAGATTTGGATTTCAGGGTTCCATATTTAAAAATATTTCCCCCTTTTGTGAAAAGGAGATGTGTGCCTGATGGGCTTCAAGATAATCCTGATCTAGTGAGTGAATGGGAGCCAAAGGTGTTGGGAGAAATGGATAATGTTTCTGAATAGGTCCCAGCTAGATAGAATGGGATGGGAAAAGATGGTTGGAGCTAAAACTGATAAGTAAAGCACTAATAGAGACAGGGGATTTTTCCTCTCCTCCAAACCAATATTTTGGGGGAAACTGATGTAACTTTGGTGAGGGGGAAAGGAATAAAGCTGCTTCTGTAAGTCCTCAGAGCAGCTCTACTGTTGAGATTGGTGAAAGGAATACTTGAAATGGAAACGGGGAAAGCTGACTAACCGTGCCTTGAGTCAGTCTTCTCAGTTTTAGGCAATCTGTTTTTAAATGTTCCAGCTTTTAATAGTAATGACAAGTACCTTTTGGAATAGTGCCACAACCCTGAAGTGGGGGTTTACTTTGGTTAGCTCTTAACTGTTGGAATTGAAGGCTCATAATCTAGGTGGCTTTCTTTTTATTAGTCTTTGAATAAATTCAATAGTGGATTTGCAGATTAATGAGATTAGGAGTTTGCATAGTCTGCCAACTTAAATGAGTTTTCTTTATGAGGAATGGTAATAGTTCTTCAACTAAGCCATCAACAAAGATGGGATTAAAAATGGTGTAATTGGTTTGATCAATAACAGGAAGGTCAGAGTTGTTGGCAAAGATCCTCCCTAGGTGGTTACAATAATTGAGAACAGATTCTTCAGGTTTTTGAATACATTGTTGAACTTTTTTCTCCCCCTAATCTATGGATTCTGGGAAAGCCTTAGGAATAGTTTCAGAGTCTTTCTCAGTTTAAGGGCTTCTGTTCTGCCAGTGGCTCTCCATTTGGAGAAATTGTCTAGTGTTACCCCAATGGGCAAGATGCATGCAGTTCCTAGCCTGTCCTCCATCAACTAGCATTATGATTAGTTGATATAAATCAGAAAAAAAAAAACACAGGTTCATCAGGAGGGAGACAAACCATAAGTGACTCTTTATCTCACAAAACAAACTGAGGGTTGCTGGGGGTAGGGGGGTGGGGAGAGGGGGGTGGGGTTATGGGACATTGGGGAGGGTATGTGCTATGGTTAGTGCTGTGAAGTGTGTAAACCTGGCGATTCACAGACATGTACCCCTGGGGATAAAAATACATTATATGTTTATAAAAAATAAAAAATTCAAATAAATAAATAAAAAGCCACTGATTTGTTCGATTAACATGGTTAATTCCACGTTCTGTGAATTTCATCTCAATAAATCATTTAAAAACAAACATAAAAAATAAAACAGGTTCATATTGGATCACAATGGCAAATTCCTCAGCAAATTTATGAAGATCTTCAGTGGCTTTGGGGAATTCTTTAGCCATGGTCCATAATTCAGCTTTTGACCAGGGAGGAAAGGAAGTCTAGGCAACTCCCGCTTCCCCAGGCTTAACCCTAAATGGGGCAGGAAGGGAGGGGTAAAGGGGAGCTTTAGGTCCTGTAGGATCTGAAGAGGGGTGAGGAGGGTCTCCAGAATAGAAGGGGAGTTGAGCTAAGGATGGATATAGAGGAAAAGGAGATGGTATAGTGCATGAGTACGAAGGAAGGAGTTTATAAGGATTTGGCCTATTTTTCTAATTTTGAAAGCCTCTTGGAAAGATCTGAATTGGAAGCTAACTGCCTGTGAGGGAAGCAAACTTCTGTTTTTCATTTTAAGGCCTCTAGATACCAATTAAAAGAAGTTTTCTACTGGCTTTGTTTTGGCTTTATAGCCTTTTTCCAATTGTGCATGCAAGTGAGCTAATTTTTACTCCATCTTTAGCCAGTGGAGGTTGTTTTTTTTTTAAAGGTTTTATTTATTTGCGAGAGGGAGGGAGGCAGAGCACAAGCAGGTGGAGAGGCAGAGGGAGAGGGAGAAGCAGACTCCCTGCCCAGCTGGAAGCCTGACATGGGACTCTATCCCAGGACCTGGAGATGATGGCCTGAGCTGAAGGCAGACCCTTAACCATCTAAGCCACCAGGCACCCTGCCAGTGTAGTTTTAAAAATCACCCAAGGTAATAAGAACCCAACAGGGCAAAACTTTACAGTAGGAAGGACAATATTCTTTTAGCATAAAACCTGCAGGAGTCCCAGAAGAGGGTTGGTCATAAAAGCCTTTCTTAGAAGCAGGATTTCCCATGAATTAGTACTCAGAAGACTACTAAACAGGAATCTTCCACTAGGAAACATAAGGACAGAATCCTCTAATCAAATATGAGTGAGGATGGAAGCCAGCAAGACAGAACACCCAACTAAAGGCCTGAACCAGAGGGAGGTTCAGGATGGAGAGGACTTAACCACCATGACCCAAAGCCACTGAGGAGACAAGAGAAATAGACTCTTGTAGGTACCTCACTCAAATCCACAGTGGTGCTGGAGATGGTGACTGGTCACTTTTGACGTCACTCCTGACGCCATGTAATAACTGAAAGGCAGAACTGCAATCTGCAAAATAAAATTGGTACATTTACTGGGGGTCTTAGGGTTTGCAATCTGGGAGACACAGAGTTAACTGAAATCATAATTGTGCTCCAGGGCACCTGGGTGGCTCAGTCGTTAAAGTCTGCCTTTGGCTCAGGTCATGATCCCAGGGTCCTGGGATCAAGCCCCGCATCGGTCGCCTGCTTGGTGGGAAGTCTGCTTCTTCCTCTCCCACTCATGTTTCCTCTCTCTCTGTTAAATAAATAAAATCTTTTTTTTTTTTAATGTGTGCTCTGGAGAGACAAAGCTAAAGGTTTTTAAGGAGGAAAGAGGGAATTTACATAAGTTGTTTTGAATGAAATGTGACTGGTTGTTAAGAGTAGTGCCAGGAGGAAAGTCTATTTATGTTCAAGTGTTTTTTAAAGATTTTATTTATTTATTTATTTATTTATTTTAGAGAGAGCATGTGCCCACTTGTGAGCAGAGTGTGGGAGGGGCAGAGGGAGAGAGAATCTTAAGCAGGCTCCATGCCCCCAATGTAGGGTTTGATCTCACGACGCTGCGATCATGACCTGAGCCAAAATCAAGAGCCAGACACTTAACCAAAGGAACCACCCACATGCCCCCATATATGTTCAATTTGAACATGCAGCAGATGCCTTGGCTTTTAGCTGAAGTCAGTGACAGTTCTGGGAGTTTGAGACAGAAAATATAAGTCCCACTTTTTTAGTGTCTTCCTGGCTCCATTTTAAATAACCTTCTTAGCAATGTTTACTCCATTTTATTCTGTAATCAAATGGAAGAACTTACATTCTTCCAGTGACTATCTGTATTTCTTCTCTTATTCTGAGTCCTTTTAAGAGGTGATATAAAGTAGTAATAAAATATGAATTCATTGTAAAATCTGAGCTCAGCTTTGCCACCAATTGGTTGTGGTTTTAAGTCATTTATATTTCTTGGATCTTAGCTGCATCACTAAGGAAAGAGGATAGGATTAGTGGACTTCTAAAAGACCTCTTTCCGTTCACATAGGACTTGTATGGTTAATTTTTGGTTAAATTACAAGTAGATTATGTGCCTCTCCACAAATGTAGCAATAAACCCTTACAGAAGGAAATTGTGGACAGTGTGTTTGTTTGGGCACTATGCTCAAAACACACAGGAGGGGCGCCTGGGTGGCTCAGTGGGTTAAGCCTCTGCCTTTGGCTCAGGTCATGATCTCAGGGTCCTGGGCTTTCTGCTCAGCAGGGAGCCTACTTCCTCCTCTATCTCTGCCTGCCTCTCTGCCTAACTTGTGATCTCTCTCTCTGTCAAATAAAATCTTAAAAAAATAAACACACACAGGGATGCCTGGGTGGCTCAGTTGGTTAAGCGGCTGCCATCGGCTCAGGTCATGATCCCAGCGCCCTGGGATCGAGTCCCGCATCGGGCTCCTTGCTCAGCAGGGAGCCTGCTTCTCCCTCTGCCTCTGCCTGCCACTTTGTCTGCCTGTGCTTGCTCGCTCTCTCTCCCTCTCTCTCTCTCTGACAAATAAATAAATTAAACACACACACACACACACACACAAGGAGCTAATTTTAGGAGGGGAAATGGGAATATGGATTCAGAGAAATCTTTTTTTTTTAAAGATTTTGTTTATTCATTTGTCAGAGAGAGATAGCGAGAAGCAGGCTCCCAGCTGAGCTAGGAGCCCAATGCAGGACTTGATCCCAGGACCCTGGGATCACAACCCAAGCTGAAGGCAGACACTTAACCCACTGAGCCACCCAGGTGCCCTGGATTCAGAAAAATTTAAACATGGATAGCAGTGAAGCTGCTGACCAAGCTCACATCTTCTCAGTGAACCCGGAATCAAGGTCACTGACCATGAAGACTTTGGGGAGTGTTTGAAATTTCAACATACTAGAAAAGATTGGAATAAGCCACAGTGAGATACTTTCCAGGGCCCTGGAATTGAGTACCACATTGGGCTCCTTGCTCAGCAGAGAGCCTGCTTCTCTCTCTGCCATCCCCCTGTTTGTGCCCGCTCTGACAAATAAAATATTTACAAAATAATAATAAAATTATTTATTCCGGGGATCTAATGCACAGCATGGTGATTGTAAAGTTGCCAAGAGATCTTAAAAAGTCCTCACCACACACACACAAAGGTAACTGTGTAGTGGTGATGCATGTTATGTAACTCTATTGTGATAATCATATCATTAGATGTACATTTACCTCTGATGTACGTATATCAAATCACATGGTACACCTTAAACTTAGACCACGTTACATGTCAATTATATCTCAATAAATCTGGGGAAAAAATTAAATAGTAACAGCCTTCCTCTCCCTGGTAAGGGAGAGAGAAACTCTTTACCAATAGAAATTTCCCTTATGAAAGAAAGCTTATGTCATTTTTGGAACCTTTCCTATGTTGGCTGGTTCTCAACGGCCTTTGGCTTAGAACAGTCCCTGTTCCAAAGAGACATACTTTGGGGTGGTATATTCTGGAACCTGTTCTGGAACCTGTCACCCCCATCAGATGCTCTCTCTGGCCTAGTACTGTATTTTAACTTCCCACCTTTATTCTTGTAACATTTCATACAAGTGGTTTGCCTCAGCCATCTCAGAAGACATAACTATTTTATACACACTAGCACCTCTTTTTGGATGCTAGACAATGAAGGCTGAAGTATAAAGATTATAATTTGCATTAATGTCCATCATTTGAGCATTCTATTAGTATAATCTCTTTTCAAGGTTATACAGTAAAGAAATTGAACTGCTTGATAGTTCTTTAAAAAATTAATAGACTGTTTTTCTGAGTAGTTTTAGGTTTATAAAGAAGTGACTAGAAAGTGCAGTGTTCACAGATAATCCCTCACCTACTCCCTCTTTCTAGTTTCCTCTATTACTAACAGTTTGCATTACCGTGGTCCATTCGTTACAAGGGGTAATGAAGTCCACAGTTTACTGTGAAGTCAACATTTGTGGTGTATTTCTTTGGATTTTCACAAATACATAAGGATATGTATCCACCATTACATTATCATACAGCAGAGTTCTACTGCCCTAAAAAAAATATTCCTGTTTCTACCAATTCATCTCATCCCCCTGTGGAATCCCTCGTAACTACTGGTCTTTTAAAAATATTTATTCATTTGAGAGAGACTGCATGAGCGGAGAGGGAGAAGCAGACTCCCCGCTGAGCAGGGAGCCTTATGTGGGACTCAGTCCCAGGACCCTGGGATCAAAAACTTAAGCTGAAGTCAGACACTGAACTGACTGAGCCACCCAGGTGCCCCCATCTCTGTATCTTTTTGTAGCTTGATTGTTCATTTCTTTTATTCCATTTACATTCCATTGTCTGGAGGTACCACCATTCATTTATCCATTTACCTACTGAAGGACATATTGGTTGCTTCCATGTTTTGGCAATTAGGAGTAAAGCTGCTGTAAACATTTGTGTACAAGCTTCTCTGCAGACAGGTTTTCAACTCCCTAGGGTAAATACCAACAAGCACAATCCCTGGATCTTATGGTAAGAGGATGTTTACTTTTGGATGCCTGGGTGGCTCAGTCAGTTAAGCCTCTGCCTTCGGCTCAGATCATGATCCCAGGGTCCTGGGATCGAGCCCCACATCGGGTTCTCTGCTGAGGGGGAAGTCTCCTTCTCCCTTGCCCTCCTCGAATTCATGCTCTCTCTCTCAAATAAAAAAATAAAACCTTTTACAAAGGTTTTGTATGAGAACTGTCTTCTAAAGTGGCACTGAGCATTGCCACTGGGAATGAACGAGAGTTCCTGCTGTGCCACAGCCTCACCAGCATTTGGTGTTAAGGGCTTATTATGAGGATTTGCTTTCTAACTAAGTCTTAGAAGTTAAGTATAATCAGTTTTCAACAGGAGAACAATAAATGTGTTCATGCTATATAAAGAAAAACTACTGTCCTCTCGTTTTTTCATTTTTATTTTCCAGAAGTGAGAAGTGGTTTTTTACCTTAAGTTAGGGGCACAGTTCATCTTGCTACCATGATGGCCACCAGCCCTGCCTCCGCAGAGAACTGTCATGAAAATAATCAGGAACTCTGAACTTCTGAGTGTCTGAGACTTCAGCAAACAAAAAAATCCTCTATTTATTTAACACAGAATATTATTTAAGGCCTTCCTGAAACTATGTGTACATTCATAGTGGTGATTAATGCAGAGAAGTGAAGAATTCAGAACCTGACCACAAGTTCAAGATGAGCTGCAAGGAAAAAAAATTCAAAGGCCTTGGAACAGAATTCCAGCAACATCAGACCAAAGTAATGAAGCTACATAAACTTTTTGTCTTGTCACATTGAGTTCAATGGTAGAAAATAATCTAGAGGTGCCTGGGGTAGCTCAGTCATTTAAGTGTCCGACTCGTGGTTTTGGCTCAGGTTGTAATCTCAGGGTGGTAGGATCAAGGCCCATAGGGCTCTATACTCAGTGGGGAGTCTGCTGGAGGTTCTCCTCCCTCAGTTCCTGCCCGCTGCACCTCCCCCCGCCCCCATGCACACTGTCTCAAAATAAATAAATCTTTTTTTTTTTTTAAAAAGAAAATGATCTTGTCAGAAGGAAAATGTGACCACAAGCAGACTTACTGGCAATTATGCATTTTAGTTTCAGTAACTCTATAAATAAGGTTTTTTCAAAACAACGTACCTTTTTCAGGTGGGGAAAAAGCTCATTAAGTTGCCCTGGATATTGTGACAGAATATGTTATAGAAGCAAAACTGTTGAGAGGAAATTGTCATGATGATTTGCAAAATTGGGTCCATGGTATTTCCTTGCAAAAAGAAAAGGTAGGTTGGTATGTAAAGTTATCTATGACAAAATATCCCATTACACTTAAAAAATCTTTATTAAGAGATCTGAGCTTTAGGGGCGCCTGGGTGACTCTGTGGGCTAAAGCCTCTGCCTTCGGCTCAGGTCATGATCTCAGGGTCCTGGGATCGAGCCCCGCATCGGGCTCTCTGCTCAAGCAGGGAGCCTGCTTCCTCCTCGCTCTCTCTCTCTCTGCCTGCTTCTCTGCCTACTTGTGATCTGTCAAATAAATTTTTAAAAAAATCTTAAAAAAAAAAGAGAGATCTAAGCTTTAGAACTGATTAAATCCAAGACATTCCATCAGTCATTTAAATTTCTAGAGTTTGGTAACTTCTATAAGTAGAGTTCTGAGATCAAACTACTTTTCCTAACTATATTATGGAGTTCTAAAGAGGATCAAAAATGCAGAAAAATTTTTGATAAGTTGTAATATTACTTATTATAATGTTATTGGTATTAAGAAACAGCTCAGTCCCCACCGCTACACGACAGACTCTTGGTGCTCCACTCCCTCAGGATTAGCCCATGACCTTGTTTTATCTATATGTGAACCAACTAGTCTAACAGTCCAAGGATTCTCCTTTGCATAGGTTTATCATGAAATCTAGATTTTCATTATTTTGCAGTACTATTTCACAAGGCCTTTGATAAGGAGGCCAACTCTCTTAGTATCAGAGTGCTAGCAGAACTAGTCATTGTGTAGTGTTTAAAGTGCTCATCAAATATCTATACAAGTCCTTTGCAAGTACTGTGACGTCACTGAATGCTGATAAGTTAATATGCAGTATATAATCTATAAAATGTCACAAGTGTGTACTGCTATGCACTCTGGGCTGCATATTCTATTAAAAGTATTTAAACACTGAATTATTTATAATATAGGAACATGGACTTGGATTTGGAGGTTGCTCATAAATTCCAGGACCTCTCCACTACACCCATAGGCAGATAGAGGGCCCTCCCACCACCAGCTCTCCTAGCACCACTTCTGCCCATAGGAATTGCTCCTCCTCTTCCAATTCTTTTAACTCTACTAACTTGTAATATTATACCTACCACCATCACCTTTGTTCAGGGATGTCCTGCTTCATAGTCATACTGTCTGCTCTAAATTATGAAATGAAGCAGAAATAAATATATAAACCTGAACTCCATGTATTGATTCTTGAAACAGCAGCAGTAGATTCTCCGGAGAGTCAAATAATCAAAGGCAAAAACCCTGACAGAGTCAAATGACCTAAGGGCACCTTCTAGGCACTGGTTGTCATTATTTGCACATTAACTGCATAGGTGTGTACAAGTATGGTATAATGTTAAAAGAATATGACTGCTGACTCTTTCCCTTTCCTTTGTGAAATCACCACCTTATGTATCTAAATAATTGGAAACACTATCGGGAATATGAAATTCATGTAGAAGATAAAAGGGAATTGAAGTGTATCAGGATAATTTTATTAGTTTCTTAGGCCTGCCATAACAAATTACCACAAACTGAGTGGTTTGTAACAACAAAAATTTCTCTCTCACAGTTTTGGGGAGCTGAAGTCCACAATCGAAGTGTTGGTAGGGCTATACTCCATACAGGCTACAGGAGACCATTTTTTTCTTGCCTTTTCTACCTTCCAGAACTTTTGGTATCCCTTGGTTCATGGCCACATATCTCTGTTCTGTTTTCACACTGCCTTCTCTTCCTGGTGTCTATGTGTACACTTTCCTCTGCCATAAGCAGAGATGGCCAACACAAGTGATGTCTGCATATTGATCTTAACATTTTGTACCTTTGCCAAATTCATTCAGTGTGTGTATGTATTCTTGGGATACTTCTTGTTATCTGCAAAAAGACATTCCAATTTGGATGGCTTTTATTTTTCTCACCTAATTTTGCTATGGCTAGAATTCGGAAGGGGCAATCATGGGCATCCTTCTCTTCCTCATGGGAAAGATTTTAGTCTTTCACCATTGAGTATGACATTGGCTGTGGGGTTTTCACATATGCCCTTTATTGTGCTGCAGAGGCTCCTATTTTTGTTCTCATAAAAGGGTATTTTGTCAAGGAGTTATTCTGCATCAATAGAAATGATCAGGGGTGCTTGGGTGGCTCAGTGGGTTAGGCCTCTGCCTTTAGCTCAGGTCATGATCTCAGGGTCCTGGGATTGATCCCCGCATTGGGCTCTCTGCTCAGCAGGGAGCCTGCTTCCCCCTCTCTCTCTGCCTACTTGTGATCTGTCTGTCAAGTAAATAAATAAAATCTTTAAAAAAATTATAAAAAAAAAAGAAATGATCATGTGGGTTTTCACCTTCATTCTATTTATGTGTATATTACACTGATTAATTTCCTCATGCTATCCACCCTGGCATTCCTGGGTAAAATTCACTTGTTCCTGGTATATAATCTTTAAATATGCTTGGATTATGTTTGCTAGCATTTTGCAGAATATTTTTATGTATAGTCAGACAAGATATTGGTCTGTAGTTCTCTCGTGTTATTTCTGCCTGGCTTTGGTACCAGGGTAATGCTGGTCTCAAAGAACGACATAGGATTATTAAGATAATCTTACGTGTTAATGTGGCTAAGCCATGGCACCTAGATATTTCGTCCAACACCAGTCTAAATTGTGAAGTGAAGGTATTTTTAGATGAGATTAATATTTCAGTCATTAAATCAGATTACTATCTACAAGACAGGTGGGCTTTATCCAACCAGTTGAAGGTTGTACAAGGAAAATGACAGAAGTCCCACAAGGAAGACAGAATTCTACCTCCTCTCTGCTTTAACACTCCTATCTCATGGATCTCAAGCATGCCAGCGTACCATGCAGATTTTGTACTTCTCAGCCTCAACTACCACATGAGCCAATCTCATAAATCTCTCTGCCTCTCTATCTGGCTCCATTTCTCTGAAGGACCCTAATACAGATGTGTTCCTGATTTATGAGAAGATTTGAGGATTAGTGCCAATTCTTCTTTAAGTGGTAAAATTTCCCAGTGATGACATCTTGTCCGAATGGTATGTGATATTTTTAACTACTTAATCAAAATATGGAACTGCTACAGGTCTATTAAGATCATCTATACCTTCTTGAGTCAGTTTTGGGTAACCTATATGTTTCTACTAATTTTACCATATTATTTGTTAGGTACAGTTGTTCATAATACAATCCAATCACCCATCTGATTTCTCTGGCATAGATAGACTATAATTTCCCCCTGCCTTACATTTTTAACTTCAGTTATTTGTATTTTCTCCATTCAGTCCAAAGATCTATCAATTTAATCAATCTTTTAAAAAAACTGATGTTTAGTTTCCTTCTCCTATTCTGTATTTCCTTTATCCCTACCTTATTTCTGCTTTTACTTTGTGTTAGTTTGCTGATCTTCTGATTTTTAAGATTAGAAGTCAGCAGGTTATTGATTTAAGGTCCCCTCTTTTTTAAAAATACATGTTCATACAATTCCCTTCTTTCAAGTGAACAATTCAATGGTTTTTAGCATATTCAGAGTTGTATACACATCAGCAAAATCAATTTTATAACATTTTCATCATGACGGAGAGAACCCCTCCATCCCAGTCTTATTACCAGGTTTCCCCATTTCCCACCAGCCCAATTTTATCACCAAATGACATGGACATTCCAAGCCCTAAACACTGGCTCACAATGATGAAGGCCATTTTTCTTTGGAACTGCCTTGCAAGCTCTATCAGCCGAAGGCTTATTTTCTTCTAGGTACCACTCTCTCTGCCTAACTTACCTAATAAGCTTTAAAATAAGATCTGCACCCCTAGTCCCCTATCAAAGGCATATCCTGACCCAAAGAATTCAGAGTCCTGTATCCTTAGGATCCTCCTCTACAAATCGATCCTCAACTGACCAGCAGCTCATGTGACATGTGGGGAAATGGGCACCAACTTTCTCCTCTCTGGCCCAAACAGACGCACTACATTGACTTTCTGGTGATAAAGGCCTTTACTCTAGGATGTGGCTGACTTACGGTTTGACAAACTGATTTCTTCTGGGTGGACACTGACACTGGAATATGTATTCTGGTCACACACACTCGAACTCTGGTAAACAGACACCTGTACGCAGCCTCAGAGCCACTCCTGTCATAGAAGAGGAAGAAAAGAGAAATCTAATGTCCAAAGAGAAGAGACACATGAAATAACTTCTGTTCCTGTCCCTCACAGGCATCCTACCCAGGTAGTTTCTATCTTTTCTTAGAAACTAAGAAACAAACAAACAGCGGGTGCCTGGGTGGCTCAGTCGGTGAAGCGTCTGCCTTCGGTTCAGGTTATGATCCCAGGGTCCTGCGATCAGCCCCAGGTTGGACTCCCTGCTCAGCGGGGAGTCTGCTTCTCCCTCTTCCCCTGCCGCTTCCTCAGCTTGTGCTCACTCTGGCTCTCTTTAAAAAGAAAAGGACAGGTTCAAGCAGAACAGGGCGTTTACTCTGGCACAGATATGCCAAGACTCCCTATATGCTGGGACAGCAGCCAAAAACAAAAGAATGTTATTATTTTGTGAGCACTGTGAGAACAAAAAATGGTGAAACGTAGCTGGCCCTCTGTGTCTCATTGTTGTCCATGGCATTCAATGCTAAAACATATACTATGAAAAATGACAAGACATTCCTGATGCAGAAAGGGAATTAGAACACAGATGGACAAATAGGGAATGGTCACCAAGCAATGTTGAGAGTTTTTGCTTTGAGGGCGCCTGGGTGGCTCAGTGGGTTGAAGCCTCTGCCTTCAGCTCAGGTCATGATCCCAGGGTCCTGGGATCGAGACCCACATCGGGCTCTCTGCTCAGCAGGGGGCTTGCTTCCTCCTCTCTCTCTGCCTGCCTCTCTGCCTACTTATGATCTGTCAAATAAATAAATAAAATCTTTAAAAAAAAAAAAAGAGTTTTTGCTTTGACTGGGAGAAATTTCTACCCATGGTAGCCTCTCTAAGGCAGTTACGGAAAAGAGAGGAGTTTGGAAATACTTATTTCCATATATATGTATATATTTCCACATATATGTACAAATAAACAAATGACTAGGGGTTTGATGGTAGAGTACATTCTCTCAAGAACAGCTTCTTAGAAAAGGCTGCTGAACAAATTAAGGTCATAACTGTGGAGCCGTGGGGCCACTGTCCCATGGACCCCTACCCACCCACAACCATCCTGGGGGCACACAACGGCCGAATGACTGCCTGAAGCTCCTGGAGGTGAGCCTGGGCAACCCATCTCCCCTATTCTAACCAAACCTGGACCCTGTCATTTCTTCCTGCTGCCGCAATGGCCTACACATTCTAAGGCCTGCTCCTGAGCCCTTAAGCCAGATACAGTACCTGGCTGAGCACAGAAGAGAGGCAATACCTCAAAAACAGGGGATTATCTGGGTCATCATGATACCTATTGCTATAAATCAGTGTCCTTGGAAAACTAGGATTCTGCCCCAGAATATCTGCATGGATCTCTATTCAATAAGAATACAGAGAAAACAGAGTCCCTTTTGCCAGGAAATGCAAGCTTAAAACTCTGAGATTTGGTGATATATGTATTCCTTGAGTGTCTCTATGTATATTCCTACTACAAGCAAGAAACCCACAGGAAAAAACCGCCATAACAGCCCAGTAGAGTCAACCCCATTTAAAGAGCATGGATGGCTTTTAACACGGCCCCCCTTCACTCCCTCCCCCCCCCCCGCCCTTTTCTGATTCTTGAAAGGCTGAGAGGCCATGCTTGTAAGCTTGTGTTGGCATTTCTGGAGCAACGAGGCCATCAAGTGGACACTTTTTGAGCGAAGCTTGGAGATGTTGTCTGTGGCTCCCTTGAGGAAATCTTATGATAGGAAGAAGGGTGGGATTGGGGCACACAGAACATTCTGGATCAGACACAGCAACCTGGCAACCTCCAATATCAGTGAGAAACAACACAGGATGGAGAGAGCCCAGCTCCAGCTGCAAAGAATGCAGGGCTCGGGAGGCTGTGGGGGCATGGCTTCAGCAGCTGCCATGTTAGGAACCCAGGCGCTGAAGCTCATACTCCAGGTCATCTGGCCTGTGGATCCCCACTTTCAGTCCGAAGCAAGTTTGGCCTGTGGAGTCCTTAGGGTCTCAGGGCAACAAGGAACCCAGGACTGGTGTGTCCAGGCCAAGATACCACAGGAACAAGACAAAGGGGAGGCGACGGCCACCTTGTCAGACAGAATAAAGAATTTCCTGATGATTTTGGTACTAGATGCAGACAAGGAAGAGTAATGCTGGTGCACCACAAGTTAGAGCTAGAGTTTTTTTGTGTACTTTGGTTCCCACTAAAAAGAATCTGTGTCCCAGGTCCCATGGCATCCCAGATAGCCCTACCTGCCCCATATGACAAAGGATGTGGCTATGCACTAAGAAGGGGAGGGAACAGGAGCAAATGTGACCAGGATTGGTACCTTGAGGTGGACATCATGTCCCACAATGAGAGTATCCGGGTATTCTCCTCACACAGTTCAGAAACTTTGCAGTCCAAAACACCATATTCCATGGCAACCTCCCAACATACAGGTATATGAACTGGATCCTCTTGTGGAGACTCCTGGGGTTTCCCACGTCGGGTCTTAGTGCAGCCATCGGCCTGCAGCAGGGGCAGACGGAAACCACTTTATTTTTCTATTATCTTTTATTTATTATCATTCTTTTTCTAGAAAGAGCATGAGAGAGAGCAGGAATGGGTTGGGGGGGGCGGGTAAAGAAGAGGGAGAGAATCTTTTAAGCAGGCTCTACACCCAGGAGAGTTCAACATGGGACTCGATCCCATGACCTGAGATGATGACTCCAATCAAAAATCAAGAGATGGACCCTTAACCAATTCAGCTGCTCAAGCACCCACAGAGAGAGCAGTCTAAATGGAGACATCTAGCAGCCAGACACATAGGTGTGCAGCAGCCCACTGTCACTGACAGTGGAGTCAAGAGGAAGATGAACCACCCCATAGCAAGAGACAATGGACAGGGCCTGAGGACCTAGTTCTTCTTCAGTGATGGCCCCCGGGTTCTGGAGTGGACAGTGACATACGCAGGCCAGATGGGAGGGCAGCCTGACACTGTACCACAGATGCCAAAGCCCCAGGTTGAAGAGAGAAGAGTAGCAAGAAAGAAAAGGAGAACCTAGTGTCCGAAGAGAAAGAACAATTGAAATAGCCTATGCCTTGGCCCCCAGGAAGAATCCAATGCACTGGAAATATAAACGACAACAGGGCATTGGCTACAGATGAGCCAAGACCAGGGGGTATGAGAGCAGTCAAATGCAAAAAGTATTATTACTAAAGGAGCTTTATGGGGTGAGAGCAATGGAAATGGAGAATGTCCTCTGTATCTATGCATTTCATTATTGTTGAACACAAAAAAATTTCATGACAAAAATTACGTGGTGCTCACTGTCCCACCGTGGGGCAGAGGATCAAAGAGGAAGACAACTTGGGAGTGGTCATCACACAAGGGTAAGGATTTCTCCTTTGATTTGACTGCCTGAGGCTCCTGGAGGTGAGCCTGTGCAATCCACCTCCCTTCTAACCAGACCTGGGCCCTGTCATTTCTTCCTGCTGCCACAATGAACTACACCCTCTTGGGCCTGTTCCTGAGCCCTTAAAATGGATGAAGATGCTAGAGGAGCACGGAAGAAGACAGGCAATACCTCAAGGAGAAAAGGGGACATCAAGAACTTGTGCCACCTATTGCCTTGAATCCATGTGCTCAAAAAGCAAGGATTCTGCCCAAACACTGTCACATGGAGGTCTATTCACAAGTGTACCAAAACAACAACAAAACCCACAGTTTTCCTGTTACCAGGAAACATGCACTTAAACCTCTTGGAGAGATGTGGAACTGGATCCACACCTGCGGTGGATTCCTTTGGATGTCATTACAGGTACATTCCTACTGCCAGTAGGAAGCCCAACAGGAAAAGCAGTAGAGCAACCCTATTTGGGGTTAGATGGCTTTAAGGCCTACATGAGCCCTTTTTCCTACACAAAAGGGAGGAGGACAGGCCCCACAGCAACCAAGAATGTCATCTCTGGAGCAACAGTGCCATCAAGTGGAACTTTTTGAACAAAGCTTGCAGTATCTGTCCCTGCTGCAACCCAGAAAGGCCTGTGATGGAGGAAGGGTGGGTCTGGGGCACCAAGATTCTGGACTAGACACAGCAAATGGGCATGCCTCCAGAATTGGTGAGGGAAGTGACACAGGGTGGATGGAGTTGGGCTCACCCAACAAGGAGACCCAGTGTACCCAGGTTGCCTACCACAGGCCTCCAGCCTCCCCACACTGTGTGGGCGTAGCCTCAGCAGCCACCACGTTAAGGGAACAAAGAGCTGAGGCTCCTACTCCCAGGACATCTGGCCTGTGGAAACTTGCCTCTGACAAGAAGAGGCAAGCACGGTCAGTGTGGGGTCTCAGGGCCATGGAAAACCCAAGCCTGGAAGATCCAGGCTCAAAAACCACATAAACCAGGGAAGGGTAGGAGATGGTCACCCTCTCCGGGGCAGCACTTCGCAGGAAAGATGAAGAATTTGATTATTTGGTACTAGACCCAGACAAGGAAAAACAATTCAGATTGTAGGTTAGAGCTAGAGTTTTATTTTTTATATTCTGTATTTTGTCTCCCACTTAGAAGAGCCTGGCTGCCATGCTCAACAGTATCTGAGAAGGCCTAGCTTGTCACATGTGACACAAGGTGTACCCACTCAGGATATGATGGGATGGAACAGAAAATGGGACAAGTTTCACTACATCATATTCCTGACTGGGTGGATCTAGGACTCTTTTGTGCACTAGCTGTCAGAAAAGTTGTAGCCCAGAAACACCCTATTTCTTGGCCTCCCTCCCAGTGTAGGGGTATATGACACAGATCCTCTTCTTTGGGGAAGACACACACGGTCCATGTTCTGTGGGTGCAGCTATCGGCCTGTGCAGAATAGCACACTAAGACCATTTTTTTAAAGCTCCCCACCCAATGTGGGGCTTGAACTCACAACCCTGAAATCAAAAGTGATATGTTCCACTGATGACCTAGCCAGGTTCCCCAAGGCCACTTTGAACTGGGACCAGTCAGCATATGTTGGGACCTGGATCCAAGGCTTGGCAAAGAAGGTTGACCCCCCCCAAAGCATAAGCCCACATAAGAACACCTAGACACATGTTCAAGTGACTCACACGTATGAAATGAAGGGGCAGGGAGCAGGTTTCAATACCCTACAAGGAGGGTTGAAAACAAGAGGTGTGTGTGAAAGGAGAAACTGAGCCTGGAGACTTGCTCCCCTACTAAAACCCAACAGGGAAGATCTAGGCAAAGAGCATGAGCCACCCCAGAAGGTTTTCCAGAAGTGGACACTAAGGACTGTCAGAGTCTAGAAGAAAAGGTTGTGTGCCTGGGAGGATGCACCTGAATTCTGTCCTTGACAGTCTTCATCTGTGGCCCAAATCAGAGACAGAAGGACTGGGTGCCCTCAACCCAACAGCTCTGAGTTTTAGGCAGTGTCTTCAGACCCTTGGTGATTCCCCAGTGGTGGGGCCAAGCAAGGGGTTGAGGCCTGGAGAACCAGGGGTGAATGGAAGCCAGGGACATGCCTTCTCCAGATGGGAGTCTCAGGATTTCTTGGGGTAAGGTGGCTAAGAAAGGTAAAGAATGCAAATGACTGGCCATGGTGTCCTCAATTCTCTGCTCCTCTCTTGCCCTCTATACTTAGAGAACTAGCTCCAGGAGCTCTAGAGAAAGGCCTGAGCCAGAATACTTGGAGACCCCAGGAAATGGCACCTCAGCTACTAAATCTATTTCAGGCTCAGAAGAAGGTCTCCTTCAACCTGACTCCATTGTCCTGAGGGTAGTTCT
>PISX010023125.1:0-30356 GCA_004024625.1 Mellivora capensis
AAAAAAAAATCATTTCCAGGTCTCTCTGAGTCAGTCCTACAGATACACACATACTCTTTTCTCTTGTTTCATCATCACTATATATGTGATTCGCGAACATAGAGCATGGTACTAGCCACTAAGAATGCCAAAAGAGATAAATCATGGTTTCTGCTCCATCTTGTTGGGGAGATGGGACATACACATAAAAAGCACAGGGCAGCTAGGTTGAGGGCCAGAGAAATAGCACAGATAGGAAGAGCCATAGAATTTCCCGGAAAGAAGTGAGAATGAGAGTTGGTGGAGGTTAAATTGGGGGACTTAGAATTTGACCTAAGTTCTGAGAAAAATTGGGAAAATAAAGATGGAAGAGTTTTTCTTCTAGGCTAGCCACATCTTTTAACTAGTCTTCTGATTTACTGGGGGGATAATTCTCAGTTACTTAAAACTTCTTGATTTCTTTTTCCTACAAAATAGCTTGATGTACACTCTGCCCTTCAATGTGCTGACTCCCTAATTCATTTGACATGAATGAAAATGTAGAAAAAACTAGAACTTCTTCTTATGTTAACTAAGCATGCTGATCATATTATTTTCATAAAAAATAGGATAGTTTATTTTCAGTGGCTTCCATGTGGCCATCCTAATATGAGAGGATTTGATTTTTCCAAATCCAAACAGGCTAAAAGTTATTTAAAAGACTAATTCATTATTAGTATTTTAAAATCTTTTCTGGGATAAGCCCCAAAGTTTTGTTTTTATTCACTTTTTCAAATAAATTTTTTTGGCATCATAAGGGTAATATGCATAAAATATAAAAATAAAAATACAGAAATGTTTGGAAAATATCTCAGTCCCACTTTGTACTCACTGCTAATATTTTGGTAGGCATAAATAGAATTCAGTTACTAAATGTATGCTTAGATCCCAAATGACACGTGAGGTTATCTTCATGGGAGCATTACAAACTAAACATTAGTGTTTACTTTGAGAATTTGAGTGCTGCTCCCCAGTTTTTCTTCCTTAATCCCTCAGATGAAATATTTCTTAACTTTCTTTACTGGGGAGCATTTAAAAATGGTGCATGTTCGTTGCTGTCAACATCCCCAACTGGTAAATTGAAAAATGGACCATCCCATCGTTTCCCTTGCACCTGCAGAAGTCTGTCTTCTCTAACGTGCTTAGCCAGAGTGTAAGTGGATGCATCTGCTTTACAAGTTAACCGATAGAATTTGTTTATAAACCCACTGAAGAGCTAAATGAAGCAAACTGCATTATCGTGCTTACTAATTACATTTCATTTCAGCTGAAAGCTTATTACAGATACAGCCTGAAAACCTGACTTTTTAATTTTGTTTACATCCAATTCTGCTTTTACTTCAGCCCTGGAAGATTTTTTTCCCTAAAACTGAGACGAAGGATTAAAACAGTTGACTGGAGGAGGCCGAGGTATTGGTTAATATCCCCTCAGCCATGTTTGTTAATAGGAAAGGGCCTGTGCTCCTGCTACACATTGGTATCACTACTTACACTAATGCATCCCTCAGACATCCAGAATGCATTGATATCTTTCACTTGCTTTTAACTCACCACTTCCTGAGCAGAGGTTATGTTTCTTATAGACAGAGCAATATGACTGTAAGGGCAAAACAAGCTGATATCCAAAACCACAGATATCTGAACAAGCCACATTCTTAACACTGTCATGTGAACTCCCATGTGCTCTCCTCTTTTTTCACCAAAATGAAGTTGTGCCCAACATTTCATTAACTGTTAGTTTTGTGCATATTCAGAAATGACAGGACTGTGATGGTCTGAACTCCATTGCTAGTGGATTCTTCCCACATTTCTCCTAAAAAGCAATTTCTCTCCCCACCATCTCCTTCAATCTTACAACAATTTTACAAAACTAAAGGGTTATAATTACTTTGTAGAATAGTCACCTGCACAATGACCATAGTATACAGTGACCCTGAATCTCTAGGCTGTTTAGATTACTACCCTCTTTTACAATTTCCCTCTGATAGAATTAGAACCCCTCACATTCATGTATTATGGTTACTTCTACCTTAGCTTCTCCATTCTACCATGCCTACAGATGCTACCTCATAATATTTTCATATCCTTATGATAGTGACAGAGCAGGAACTGAATTATCTGGACATGAATGACACAGGTGTTTTTATTTTCTTCATGGATCTCCCTACATAGCAATTTTTGAAGTCTGTGGGGTCCCCTTCAAGAAGTCTATGGAATCAAAACTATTTTCATAAAAATACTAAGACATTATCGGCCTTTTTTACTGTTTTGACATTAGCACTGATAGTGCAAAAGCAATGGCGAGTGTAAGTGCCCGTGCTTTGGTCCAAATAGAGGCAGTGGCTCCAAGATGCTAATTATTTTTGATGATGATTATTTTTGATGATATTTTTCATCATCATGTACTTGCAGGAAAAAAAAATAGCCACTGTCACTTACGGATATCTTTGATGAAGTAGTAAAAATTATCTTATTAGGTCCCAACCCTTGACATGCTTCTTTTCAGTATGACAAAAGGGGAAGTATATATAAAGCACTTCTGCTGCATACAGAAGTGTGATATGTAGATATTTGAGTTGAGAGCTAAACTAGCTTTTTTTATTTTTTAATAGAATGCCATTTTTGCTTGAAAGAATGACTGACAAACTATGGTTATTCAGACTTGGGTATCTGGCAGACATTTTGTCAAAAATGAACAAAGTGAGCTTGTCACTTCAAGGAAAACAACTGACAGTATTTGTTGCCGACAATAAAATTTGAGCTATCAAGCAAAAATTAGAATTTTGGAAAATTTGTATCTGCCACGGTGAGCTTGACAGCTTCCCGATACTTAAAGGCTTTTCAGATAAGACTGGTGAGATATTAATGAATGTGATTTGTTGATACTGAATTATAAAATGTGTCAACATTTAGAAAATCTGTATAAATGAATGAAGCAACATTTTCCAAATGACCAATGCATGATGTTATAAAATTAGACACGAGTAAAAGAGCCATACAAAGTGCAAAATATCTTTTAAGTCTATCTGATCTAATGTGTCATTTTAGGCCAATGTTTCCATATTGATCTTCTGTCTGGATGATCTACTCATTGGTGTAAGTGTGATATTAAAGTCCTCTACTATTATTGTATTGATGTCTATTTTTCCCTTTAGGTCTGTTAATATTTGCTGTATATATATTTGCTGTATAATATATATATACACATATATATATATATATATATATATATATATATATATATATTGCTGTGCTCCTATGTTGGGTACATAAATATTTAGAAATTTTCTATCTTCTTGTTGGATTGATCACTATATAATACCTTCCTTTATCTCCTACTACAGTCTTTGTTTTAAAATCTATTTTTTATGATATAAGAATAGCTATTCCAGCTTTCTTTTGATTTCTACTTTCATGGAATATCTTTTTCCATTCTTTCACTTTCAGTCTTTATGTATCCTCACATCTGAAGTGAGTCTTCTGTAGGCAGCATATAGATAGCTCTTATTTCTTTATGTATTCAGCCACTCTATGTCTTTTGATTGGAGAATTTAGTCCATTTACAGTTAAAATAATTATTGATAGGTATGTGCTTATTGACGACAGACCAGACAGCTTCACTGATGAATTCTACCTAACATTCAAAGAAAAATTAATAAAGAATCCTTCTCAAAATCTTTTAAAAAAAGTAAAGAGGAAAGAACCTTCCAATCTCATTTTATGAAACCAGCATTATCCTGATACCAAAACCAGACAAGGATACCATAAGAAAAGTAAATAAAGGCAATATTCCTGATGGACATAGCTGCAAAAAATGCTCAATAAAATATTAGCAAGGCAAATTCAACAACACATTTAAAGGATCATACACCATAACCAAGAGGGATTTATTCTAGGGATGTAAGGATGATTCATATTGGCAAATCAACCAGTGTAATACACTATGTTAACAAAATGAAGGATAAAATCATATGATCATCCAATAGATGCAGAAAAATCATTTGAAAAAAATTCAACATCTATTTATGATAAAAATTCTCAACAAAGGAGAAATGCACTTCAACATAAAAAAGGCCACATATGACAAGCCCACAGCTGACATCATATTTAATGGTAAAAAGCTGAAAGCTTTCCTTCTAAGATTAGGAACAGGACAGGGATATGCATTCTCACCACTTTTATTCAACATAGTATTGGAAATCCTAACCAGAGCAATTAGTCAAGAAAAAGAAATAAGAGACAACCAAACTGGAAAAAAGAAGCAAAACTATCACTATGCACAAATGACATGATATTGTACAATTACAATCACTAAAGACTTGAACAGAAAACTGTTAGAACTAATAAATGAATTCTGTAAAGTTGTAGGATATAAAATCAATACACAAAAATTAAAAATCTGTTGTGTGTAGGGTTGTCTGTGTGGCTCAGTTGGTTAAGTGGCCCAGGTCATGATCCTGGAATTCCAGGATTGAGTCTGCTTCTCCCTCTGAACCTTCCCCCCGCAGGGAGGAAGCAGGGAGTCTGCTTCTCCCTCTGAACCTTCCCCCCGCTCATGCTCTCCCTCTCTCTCATTCTCTCTCTCTCAAATAAATAAACTCTTTAAAAAAAAATCTGTTGTGCTACTATCCACTAATAATGAACTGTCAGAAAAAAATCAAGAAAACAATCCCATTTACAATTGCACCCAAAAGAATAAAATATGAAAAAAAGAAGAAGAAAATACTTAGGAATAAATTTAACCAAGGAAGTGAAAAGCCTTTATACTAAAAACTACAAGACATTAATGAAAGAAACTGAAAAAGACAAAAATAAAACAAATGGATTAGATTTATAGATTTATGGATTTATGGATTTGGAAGAATCCATAATCCGAAGTGATATACAGGATATATGGGAGATAGACTGCAGGGGGAAGGGCTAGCCCCTGGCAAGTGAGAGAGTAGCAGAGCACAAATTTGGAACTTTTAGAAGTCTGCTCCACTGAGGGACCTCCACTCCAGAGGCTAAGTAGGGGGTGGAGCCCTCGCTGAGACAGTGTGGTCTCAGGACCTTTGGAGTCACAGAAAGACTAGGAATGCCTAAGTGTGACAGAGCTCCCAGATATCAGAGTGGGGAGGCTGGCTGCAGAGATGGAGCCAAGGAGGGGATTCTCAGTTGGGGATTACCTTAAACCATGGTCCGAGGCACAGTGGAGCCACTACTCTTTTAGCAGGGACCTCACAAGTGGCAGATCCAGGGGTCCAGGCAGATCCTTCCTCCACCAGGAGGAGTGGCACGGGAGTACACTGCAGGAATCTGCTGGGTTTAGAGACTCCAAATAGGGCCATGCGCCAGAGATAGATATGTTCAGTCACAGGCTGGGTGAGCATGGAGTGCTGCCAGAGACCAGGGAGATGGGAGGAATTGACTGCTTGTCTCTGAGGGTGCACTGAGGAGTGGGGCCCTGAGATCTCAGCAACTCCAGACCAGAGATTGGGAGACATCTTCATTCTCCTCCTCCACAGCTATATGGAAACAAAAGCTCCTGAGAGTGAACCTGAGCAGATTACTTAGCCTGGCCCCTGGCTGGGGCGGTGCAATTCCACCTTGGGCAAAGACATTTGAGACTCACCACAACAGGCCCCTCCCCCAGAAGATCAGCAAGAACATCCAGCCAAGACCAAGTTCACTCACCAATGAGAAATGCAGAACTCCAGAAATAGGGGAATGCAGCAGGTAGAATTCATGGTTTTTTCCCCATGATTCTTTAGTCTTTCAAAGTTAAATTTTCTAAAATTTCACTAATTTTTTCTTTTTCTATTTTTCTTTTTTAAAAATTTGTTCCTTTTTCCTATTTTAAACTATTTCAACTATTTTATCAGTACCTTTTTAAAAATCTTTTTAAATTTTCATTTTTATACCCACATTCTATCCCTACACTGTATTTAACTTTATTTTTTTGTATACATAAAAGTTTTGCTTTACTTTAAAATTTTGGGAAACAGATTATTCTAATAGACCAAAATATACCTTAAATCTAGCACAGTGCTTTGTTCCAGTCTCCAGCCTGATAACATTCTCTACTTTTTTTTAAAAAAATCAACTTCTTATCAATTCCTTTTTAAAAATCTTTTAAAATTTTCATCTTTACAGTCATATCACATCCCTTCATCGTGTTTACATATGTGTATATACATATATTTTTTTTCTTTCTTTCTTTAAAATTTTGGGAGGCAGTTTCTTCTAACAGACCAAAATATAATACACCCAAAATCAAGTGTGTGGCTCTGTTTTATTCACCAGCCTATATTTTTTTTCCTCTTTCTTTCCTTTCTTCTCCTCCTGGTTTTGGGTCTCTTCTGATTTGATTAGTGCATATTTTTTCTGGGGTCGTTTTTACACTTTTAGCTTTTTGTTCTCTCATTCATCTATTCTTCTCTGGAAAAAATTACAAGGCGGAAAAACTAACCCCCTCCAAAAGAACAAGAGGCAGTACTGACTGCTGGGGACCTAATCAATACGGACATTAGTAAGATGTCAGAACTAGAGTTCAGAATGATGATTATAAAGATGCTAACTGGAGAATGGCCAAAATTAACAGGATAGAAAACAACAAGTGTTGGGGAGGATGTGGAGAAATGGGAACCCTCTTACACTACTAGTGGGAATGCAATTTGGTGCAGCCACTTTGCAAAACAGTATGGAGATTCCTCAAAAAATTAAAAATATAGCCACCCTATGACCCTGCAATTGCACTACTGAGTATTTACCCCAAGGACACAGATGTAGTGAAAAGAAGGGCCAACCTGTACCCCAATGTTCATAGCAGCAATGGCCACAGTCACCAAACTGTGGAAAGAGCCAAGATCCCCTTCAACAGTTGAAATAGATAAAGAAGATATGGTCCATATATACAATGGAGTATTATACCTCCATAAGAAAGGAAGAATACCCAACTTTTGTATCAACATGCACAGGACTGGAGGAGATTATGCTGAGTGAAATAAGTCAAGCAGAGAGAGTCAAGTATCATATGGTTTTACTTTCTTGTGGAGCATAAGGAATAACATGGAGGACATTAGGAGAAGGAAAGGAAAAATGAGTTGGGGGAAATTGGAGGGGAAGATGAACCATGAGAGACTGTGGACCCTGAGAAGCAAACTGAGGGTTTTGGAGGAGAGGGGGGGAGGGGGTTGGGTGAGCCTGGTGGTGGGTATTAAGGAGGGCACATATTGCATGGAGCACTGGGTGTGGAGCATAAACAATGAATCTTGGAATACTGAAAAAAAATGTATGGTATCTAGTTGATAATAGTGTATTGATGTTGGTTCATCAATTGCAATAAATGCACTATCTTAATGTTTAATTACAAAGTAAATACAATCTATTAAACAAGATCTTCTCCCCCACCATGCCATATATATATATAAAATCTCCATCCATCCAGAGGCAATAGGAAAGAAATGCTCCAAAAGCCAAAATGCTGCCAGTGGTCTTCTGATGATAAAATTATGGTTGATTTATCATGTTTTCGATTTGGGCTAATTTCTAAAATTCTTTAAAACATATATCACTTTTATAACAAATCTTAAGTCTTTAAATCAAATTGCATTTTGTGTTTATTATGGATTTGAAATTTTTCTTAGTTTACTTTTTTTACTGTTGCCTAAATATAATGGTTTATGTATCATAGGATGAAACCTAGGGAAATCATTTACTCCTTGCTCCTGTATTCTTGATTCATCAGTTTTAAGCCATGACAGTGAAATGAGAATCCCTTATTTTTGAAAGGCCTCTAAGAAACATAATCCCACAACTACCTTTGCTGGCCTATTCCTTTATTTTATAATTTGTCATAGTATAAATTTTTCATGTTCAGCATAAATACCTCAGTTCCAAATAAATCAATTTTTTAATCATCTCCACCAATAACAGGGAAACATAATACATTCAGTTACAGTATTGAGCACCTACTATACTTCTCCCTCTATAAAATTTGTTAACATATGCTCTGCTTTTTTCATAGGATTTTTATAAGGATAAGATGAGTTTAATGTAAATTTAAAGTGCTATAGGAAAACAAGTCATTGTTTAAATAAATTATCTTTGTTTTCTCCAATAAATGATTCTTAATAGATTCTTTAAAAATGTAAAAAAAAATGCTCTTGAATACTCTTTTATTTAGCAACTATCTTTAAGATTTAAGATTAGTGGGTATTAACCAAATTTTAAAGGCTTATTCATGGTCCTTTATGTTTAACTACTTCTCCATAAAATAATTACTGAACCTTCCAAAGGAGTGTTCAAGACCTGCCTGCTAGTCCTGTTAGTTACATGTGTTACCTGCTTGTTTGACAAAGAGGAAAGTAAATTTCCTTCTATTTATCATTCTGGAATCTGCACAATTGAGATCATATTTCCAGCTCTTAGCATTTCCTACCTACTAGATGCTTAATTAATTTTTTTTTTAGTATATGTGCTGCCGAAGCGAGCACAGCTTAATTAATTTTTTATGTCACACTTATTTTATAGTCTACACTGACTGGCCCATGCAAGACAAACATTCACACTTGGAATAATAAATATTTTGCCTTTATTTCCACTCTTTCCCTATGCTCTACTCTTTCCCTTTCCTTGTCCTATTCAACTTCATTCCATCTGTCTTTCTTAACTATTACTTATACTTCATATATATTTGAAAGTAAACTCACATTTGGGAAATTTCATTTGATTTCTTTATTCTTTTCTGAGATTTTGTTATGGGTTACTTTGAAAATATTTAAGGCATCATAATAAAAATAAATATAGAAGTATAGACCAATAAAAAGGAAAAGGAAGGGCCAAATAAGGATGACTAGGGGATGTGTAACAGAATGAAGGGCTAAAGATGCTTCAGTTAATCCTGGAGAAATGAAATTAATGACCAAGTTTCCAGGCAGCCAAATTTTAAAAGGCATTATGAGATCGTTTGCGTTGGCTAACAAAACATGTGAGTTTCGTCTTCTAATGTGAGGCTGACTTTGAAGTTTCTATGGCATATAGCATGGTTTGAGATTATTCCTTTTGATAGTTGATTGCCATGCAGTTACTCTGGGACTTTATTAAAACATGTACTGAGCAGCTGCTTTGTCCCAGGCACTGTATGTGGTGGTGGTGGGGGGGGGGGGTAGGTGGGCGGGGCAGATGTATAGGGAAGAGCAAGAAAAAAAATCTGTCTCCAATGCCCTCCAGAAACTGATTCTAAAAAAGGAAGACCAGGGACACCTAGGTGGCTCAGTCGGTTAAGCCAACTCTTGATTTAAGTCCAGACTTTATTCGGTTAAGTCCAACTCTTGATTTTGGCTCAGCTCATGGTCTCATGGTTGTAGGATCAAGTCCTGCTTGAGATTGTCTCTCTCCTTCTGCCCCTCCCCCTGCTCATGTTTTCTCTCTCAATATCAATAAAATCTTAAAAAAAAAAGGAGAAGGAAAAGGAAGACCACTCCTAATAATAATAATGGTAGTAGTAATAATAATAGTAAGAGTGCAATAGTTGAAGTTTTCTCCAATTAGAGAAATACACAAAGATGGAGTTTAATTTAATTAGGTGGGGGAGGGAAACGTGGGTGGAGGATAGGAAAGGGAGTATGTTTCAGAAAGAACTTCTAGATGATAGGATTCCTGAGAAAAGACTTTCCAGGCAGAGAAAACAGCACTGAGAAGCCATGAAGACCCAAAACACATGATGAATTTGGGGGACAGCTTGCAAACCTGCACTGCCAAAACATAAAGGACATGAGCACACAGGGAGAGGGGAGGCTTGGACAAGTCCTACCTCATGCTAAGCAGTCTGGAAGTCTTTTGGTGATAAGGAGCCACGGAGGAGTTTTAATGATGTTGTCAGACTTGATTTTTATAAGACTGTTTTGGTGGCACAGTAGAGAATAGAGACTGGGAAATGGTATGGAAAGATCTTATAACCCAACTAGGGCAATGATGGCAGGAGCAGAATGGAGAGGACATTTCAGAAACTCCACTGAGCAGGCTACATGTTTGAGCTCACCCTTGGTTCCATCCCAAGCCACATGTTAGTCTTAGAATCTCCTGGGTCTGTTCCTAACTTGCACGGTGTCGTTCACTTGTAGGACCTCTGGGAGGGAGGAAAGTTAGGAAGTAGATGTGCTCCTTTCTCAACCCTTCCACTCATGGCATTTGGGGCTATTTTTTAATGATCTGAAAGGAAACCTCACTTCCAGATCCTGGGATTGTAGAGGTGCTATTCTTTTAGTAAACTGATATTTCAAAAATTTAGACCAATGTTTTCTAATCTTCTTACTAATTTTATTTAAAAACTAGTAACAGTTCCTGTTTTTAAAGAAAGATTAAATGAGGGAAATCACAAGCTGCTCAGAGCTCCCCATGCTTTGGAAGAAGCAGTTCCCAAAGCTGAAGTAGTAAAACCCAACAGCTTGCTGAAATACTGCCATATGAGAGAGAAAACACTTAAGACCGAGGACTTAGTGTGTTGCCAGCATAAAAGACTACTCATGAGCACTTGGCCGGCACCATGTTTGATGTTATTTCTCCCAAGAAGCTGATAACACGATTTCTGAAAGATTTTCGATGCTTGACAAATACTTTTACTCCTTAGTGCTTCATACTTTAATGGTAAATATCCCCCCAAAATCTAGGCTTCTTAAACATTTACCTTAGTTATTTCAGAGTCATGCACATAGCTCTGAACTTTCACTATTGCATATTTACAGGTCCCAAAGGCTACCCACATTTGGCTCATGCAGATAAATGCAAACAATAGGATGAATGTTTCTAGTCTCTGCTTTAAATCCTCCAGCTTAACATTCCGACTCTGTTAACAACTGATAAAGCTGGAAAGAGATCTGGGATCCAAACAGTCATGCTTACATTTCAGGGACTGGGCTAGCAGGGCTATATGCTAATGAGACACTTCAGCCTAACAGATCCTCCTCCTGCCTCCTTCAGAAATGGCCCCTGAAGAATGAGACCTGAGAATCTAATTAGCCTAAATATTCATGCCTTACCCTTTGAGTCACCCTGTAGGATGAGCAACTGCTTTGGTCTGGCTTCTGGGGCAGCAAGCTGCTCCTGAGCCAAGCCTGTCAATCATTTTGAATCTGGGAGTGACCAATGAGGCCAATTCAGATAAGAAGGACTCTACAAACATCAAGATTGGACGGACGGCTGAGTGTTGGAGATTCAAAGATGAATAAGATGGCCTTTTGGGTGAAGATGATCAAAGAGTACAAACTTCCAGTTATAAGTAAGTTCTGGGGATATAATATATAGCATGATGATTACAGTTAATAATCTGTATTGAATATTTGAAAGTTGCTAAGAGAGTAGATCTGAAAAGTCCTCACTGCAAGAAAAAAATCTGTAAGTATGTCTTGTGATGGATATTAACTAAACTTCTTGTGTTTATACATATACACATATACATATACACGTATAATGTGAAAAATCATTTCACATTATACATGTATATTAAATCATTGTGTTGTACACATAAAATTAATACAATGTTATCTATATTGTCCATTACTTCTCAATAAAATAATAAGGACTGGAAGTTTAGGATATAGCAATGGGAGGTTGGGAGAAATATTTTACAGGTCAGAGGACATTGGTGGGAGGGTTTTCCTTTCCATGATAAGTTTCTTAAGGACACAGTGGTCGATTTCACTCATCTTCATCTCCCCTAGGCCTACTCTGGTGCCTTGCATTTTTTTTTTTAAAGTAGGATGAATAAGATGGTTCCTATCTTCAAGGAACTCACTATTTGAACAGAAGCAAGGAAGTAACCAATGACAACATAAGTTATAAATGCTACACAGCCATTCCTCATCTAAAACGGAATACACACTCCTCACACTCTCAAACCAATTGTCACATCCCTCCTTTTGCTTACACAAGCATCTCTAGAACTCGTGAAGTAATAGGACCTTTGGAAAAATATTTCTGTAACTCTCTGCTGTCTTTTGCACAAAGAAAACACTGACCGGTTTTAGTACCCACCTCTTATGTGCCTACAAAAATGGGCAGAATTCTCTTAAGTGTTTCTGGATTTATTGTTTAGGTTTGACGAATTAATTGAGCAGGAGCAAGAAGGATTAGTCACTATATAGTTTTACAACTCATCAGCAACTCCAGGGCTCCATGAGCGAAAGCAGGAACATTCCACAGCACGATCCTCAGGAGGACATTGAACAGATTTTGTCCTGCAATTTGTTTCAGAATGAAATTCTACTCACCTTCTTTGCTGATATATGTGGTTCAGCACAATTCGAATACTTAAAAAACATCAGATGAGGATGCGAACTGTTGTTTAAGGATAAACCACCATGCCCTAGCCCAGAGCGCATTTCCCCAGTGGTACCTTCCACCTTGCTGGTCAGAAGCCAGTGAGTTTATTTGCTATCAGGAGTAACCACCTACCCATTGTGGAGCAGCAGCCTCCACAGGATTTAAATCAGGTATCTGGCATGAAGGATAGATGTACTGTGTAGGGAACCTGCAAATTCTCTAATGCACATTGCAGAGGAAGAGGCAGAAATGAGTTTGCTCTGCTGGAACAGATGACATCTAGGCACATCTGGTTTTTATCGAGACAGCAATTACTGTCTGTAGCTGTGAGGGAAGCCAGGGAAGACACTCCAACTCACCGAAGCTTGAATATTTCAATTGAGCCATACATTCATATGCATTTTAGAATTGATATTTCTTCTATCTCCATGTTAATTTTTCCTTGATTGATAGTCCAGAAGATACACAAGAATCTTGCCAGCAAAACAGATCCCTTAGAACTGCTTAGGCTGAAGACAGTTTTTTATGTCTGAATAGGGGCTCAGAACGTTTGGTTATGCTTTAGTTCATCTGCTAAGACTCCTGGGGATGAATAAGTAATGTGGTCAGTTTAGTCCCCAGCCACTCATGGTCCCAGGGGAAAAAACACAGCTTTGTCACATCCGAAAAGTGGCATATGTTTTACTAGTAATTACATCTTATATGTTTACTATTCAAAAAATGCAGGTGTGGGTTTTGGAACAGTGGCCAATGACAATGTGCCTGACTGGCAGCAGTTCTTAAGTGAGTCATGTTTCACTGTCTGTCGGGTTTTACTGTTTTCACTACTAATTTAGTTCTGGATGCAGTGTGCAATTAGTTCTATTATGGAAGCAGCTGTCTTCAGTTACACAATGACACTTTCCCCTTTGGCTTGCATGGAGCTTGTTGTGGTTCTGCTGATGTGATGATGGGACTTGTAAAGTGGTACCTAGATGAGCCACAATGGGCCCAGATCTTCCACACACATAGGACTCATGCTTACTCACTGCTACTCTACTGCCCTTTCTCACAGATCAGTTAAAAAGAGGGTTGCAAAGGAAGTTGTTTCTTGGGACTTATGTCCTGTGGATATTGGTGATCTGTCCACTTGTACCCTCTCCCCACAATCCTGTTGTTTATTTGTAAGACATACATTAGGTCAAAGTTGAGGTGGGGAGGTACAGTGGGCAGAACAAGAGGGTTGTATTTGACTCACTTTCTGCTTTCTAACATTAAGCTATGGTTTTAAAGAACTAAGAAAGCCTGAATGTGGCAGATGCATATCTGTGAACAATATAAGAATTGCTTTTAATGTTTACGGCTAGATGGAATGTGATAGAATGCTATGGCTTCCTCTGCCCTTTGAGAAAGCATCCTAGGGATGCCTGGGTGGCTCAGTCAGTTAAACATCTGCCTTAGGCTCTGGTCATCATCCAAGGGTCCTGGGATCCAGCACTGTGTTGAGCTCCTTGTTCAGTGGGGAGCCTGCTTCTCCCTCTCTCTCTGCCTGCTGCTCCCCCTGCTTATGCTCTCTCTCTGTCCCTCTCTCTGTCAAATAAATAAAATCTTTTAAAAAAATTCTACTTTCTAAAAAAATTTTTTTTGACAAATCATCCTACCCTCTCAGAACTTCCCATGTTTTTCATTTTCAATTTCAAATCCCATCTGATAGCCAGGATTTTCCAGGAAACTGAGAGCAATGCTCATTCTGAGCCTATCTGCCTAGTTAGGGCTGATAGTTTGAGCATTCCCTTCCAAATATATATGTGCTGCTAAGATGAGCACCATTCCCTTGCAAGTATAATTCCAAGGATAATTCCCTATCATATCTTTAGAATCTTGCTACTCAAAGTATGGTCCGTGGACCAGGAATATTAGCATCACCTGGAAAGCTGTTGGAAACACAGGATCTATTCCAGACCTACTGAATCAGAATCTGCACTTTAACAAGCTCCTCAGGCAATTCACATGCACATTAAGGTTTGAGAAGCTCTACTTTAGAAATTTATTATTTGACTGCTATTTATTAGTGGTTTCTAATGACCATGACTGTATTTTATTGAATACGGAGCATTTATGATCAGTAGAAATATCCAGTTCTTTTATTTATTTTTTTTTATTGACCACTTCACAATCTCTCTCACGCTGCTCTTTGAGTACAGGTGCTTCTGTTTTGTTTATTATAGTATCTAAAGTATGTGGAATAGTGTCACCACATATTAACATTCAACAAATAACTGTTGAATTAAAGAAATGACCCACTGTAGATAAAATGTGTGTGTAGTAACAAAGGCCTAGCATGTCAAGTTCCATAATCCCATGGGGTTTCCTCAGAACCTCAGCATACCATACCTGGGGCATGCAGGTAAGGGAGAAATTGCGACAGGTAGTTTAGGAGTTCAGAGGTCATACTGCTTCGCTGGTCTCAGAGGAAACCTTGACTATCTAGGGAAGAAGCGGGGTCTCCAACTTTCCTACCCCAGATTTTTAAAGAATGGCAGTTGTCAGTCTTATTTATTTTTCTCAAATTTGTCAGTCTTTCTGCAAGATATAATGCATCCCAGTTGAGCCAAAACATTCCTTGAGAATACTACCCCACATGGACTACTGGATAAACAACCAGGGAGGTTCAGGAGTCTGAGCCTTGACAGGGCGACCAACCCATTCTGGTTTGCCTGGGACTGTGCTGATTTTAGAACTAAAACTTTCATGGCTCGGGAAACCCCTCAGTCCCAGGGCAAACTGGAAAAGTTGCTCACCCCATTTGAATATTTACTGGAGTATCGTATCTGCTGAGAATCTCTTTCAAAGGGTGGAGGGCTTGGGGACTTTGACAGACATTTAGATATTTAGTGCACTTTTGTGATCCAACCAAGAATGTCCAAGAGCAAAAACTTACCTAGAGGTGGATCTCTTAAGTCCACCCATGGGAAGGTGGCTTAAATCCCATTAATTTCACGAAGGAATCCTTTATTTTTGTCTCTTTGATAAAAGTGGCCAGCAATGGGCCTTTTTCTCAAATGAGATTTGCTCACTTAATGGTACTATCTTAGAAATCTTAGTTTTTTCATCAGAAGTTGCCCCCAAAAGGCTAAAATTCAGGTTATCTTTAAAGTACCTGCCCCAACACCTGAACAGAACCTTGCCAGAAATGCTTTCACATGTTAAAGCTAAAGGGTAATTTACCTAAATTAAAGTCATTTCCAGATATAATTTGTATGATTGCTATTTCCAAATGTGCTCATTTATTCATTCTTCCTCCAAAAAACAAAGAAAAAGATAGATGGGATGGAATAGGGTGGGACTGTGGTGTTTGAAATCCAGGACTAGATTATTTCATCATGAAATGCTTCAGTTGAAATGCTTTTACATATATACAAAAATATTCAGCTATGTAACTAAATATAGTACTTAATAATTTAATCTACAGATGGTCTGAGCCTCACATGTTTGTCATGAGGCTGTTGCCTTGGTGGACAGTGGTCACCACTCACAGATCACAGGACTGTTCAAAGCTAAACTTTCCTTGAATTTAAAAATAGGTTTTTATCAATGAAAAACATCTAGGGTTTAACTATTTTGTTTCTTAAAATAAATCCAGCAAGACATAGAAAATTTAGGAGATAGGAGTAAAAATTATTTGAAGGAGTAACTGTTTTATTATAAAAGTATGTATTTTTATATATTCTCACTGTTTTAAAATAGTATTATCACATGTACTTGATATAGAAAACACTGAACATGACACATAGTTCTATAGTTGAAGAAGGCTAAATAAAGCTATTCCCCAGACTAGTGTTTAATTGTTTAACATACCTGAGTGACTTTAGAATAACTAAGTACTATATTATAGAGCACTTGATAATGACAAATACAATTACCAATTGAAGTGCATTAATATTTTCTGAACTACATTTATTACTTTGATTGCAAAATAGTTTATGATTTCATTCACAAAGCATGATTTTTTTCTTGCTCACTCATTTGTTGGACACTTATAGGCTATTTTCTTGTGATTATAGCAGTATTCATAACTGGGATGTTACAATACACATTGGTATGTCAGAATCAATTGTGAAGTATGTTAAAAAGAAGTTGTAACTAATAATAGGAAAGGAGTCCAAAGTTTACATATTATTTACTTTTTAAAATAAATTAGAGTTGCTCCAGATTATCCAGTCCATTTTATTATGCTGTGTTCTCTTGAGAAAGAGAAAAGAAATGGATTTTGAGCTAGCATGGAAGAATTATCCATAGCTACCCCATACATTTTTGTACAGCTGTCCAGGGATTGTGATACATGGAAAGATAGTGCATCCTAGGAAGGAAAAAAAAAAAACACCTTAAGAATGACTAGTCTACACTTGTCACAAAGAAAGAATTATGAAGGAGGAAAAGTAGGATGCAATATGTAAAATCCAATTTACTCCTGCACTGAAGTGCAATGGAAAGAAACTCTGTACCAGTGTTCATTCAGAAACGGTTATTAAGCATTAATGAGACACTATGAATGGCAGGCAGTTCAGATCCTTCAAAAAGCACTCATCTTAGGAGAGTCATGGTTATACTGTCATTTACCCATGCTTCACTGAATTACATCACTTTAACATTCAGAGCTCCATTTTGTTTTGTTTTGTTTAAATAAACAGAATAATAATAATAATAAAAAGAAGAAGTGCTCGCCAAGATGAGATAGGCAGGCAAGAGATTTATTGGGAGAAATGCTTATATAGAACAAAAAGAAAAGGAATAAAAATAGAGAGAGAGAGGCTTCAGAATAATACAGGTCTGACACATATAAAAATAGAGAAGGAAAAAGGATTAAGCATAAAGGCCTCTGTCCATACTGTAATTCTGAGGAAGTTTTGGGCAGCTCAGCTGGGGGTCCCTGAGTATTGTGGATTCAATGGTGCCTCCTCCCCACCCCAGAAAATATGTCTACCCTCAGGGCCTGTGAATGTGATCTTATTTGGAAAAAGGGTCTTTGGCAGATATAATTAAGGATATCAAGATCAGATAGTCTTGGACTATGCATTCAGTCTCTAGATCAAATAACAAGTATCCTAACAAGAAAAGGAGACACAGATGCACAGAACAGAAGATCATGTAAAAACAGAGGCAGATATTGGGTTTATTTAGCTACAAGTCAGAGATCACTAAAGGATTGCCAACACTGACCAGAAGCTACGAGAGAAGATTGAAATGGTTTCCAGAACCTCTGGAAGAAACCAACCTTGCCAACACCTTAATTTCAGACTTCTGGCCCCAAACCTGTGAGAGAATATAGTTATGTTGTTTTAAGGCACCCAGTTTGCAGTTTGTTATGGCATCTACAGGAAACTACAAACTGAGTCGGAGGTGCTCATTAGAGGAGTCCTGCATCCCACAGGAATGGGCCAGCACTGACACCCTTTCAATGTCATTAGCTAGGAGCAGCCCAGTGGAAGCAAAGCCTCACCATGAATGCAACAATAGATCCAGAAGAGTGGCAGCTGGGATTGTCACTTGTCTATGCTTGCCACAAGTTTCTCTTGAAGGAGATTCAGGTGATGCAGCTCCACAAATGCCATGCTAGGAATATCAAAGAAACAAAGAGTAGAAAATACAGTCTTTGCTTTCCAGAAGCTTAGTTGGTAAACCAATGGATGTTGCACACATGAAAATACAAGCATATAGGTGGTAAAGCAGGATTATTTATAAATAAATTCTAAGGGAATTCAAAACCATGGAAGGGTCAGCCTAGAATAAGTTGAATCTGGGAAGGCTCTTTCAACAAAGAAAGGGCTGCACTCAGACATTGAATAGGAAGTACAATGAACTGAACGGGTGCCAGCATAGAGGACCAGCAGGAAGGTTAAAAAAGAAAGCAAAGATACCATGATACTATATAGAGAAAATTCTGAAGACTCCATCAAAATAGTACTAGAATTGATAAATGAATCCAGTAAGGTTGCAGGATACAAAATCAATGTATTTACATGTCTATACACTAATAATGAGTTTTCAGAAAAAGAAATTAAGAAAACAGTCCCATTTACAGTTGCACCAAAAATAAATAAATACCTAGGAATAAACTTAACCATGGAGGTGAAAGACCTATACTCTGAAAACTACAAAATATTGATGAAAGAAATTGGAGACAATACAAACAAATGGAAAATATTCCATGCTCATGGATTGGGAGAACAAATACTGTTACAAGGTCCATACTATCCAAAGCAATCTACATATTTAATGCAACTTTATCAAAATAGCAACAGCATTTTTCGCAGAAGAGGAACAAATAATTTTGAAGTTTGTAATGGAACCACAGAAGACCCTGAATAGTCAAAGCAATCTTGAAAAAGAACAAAAAAACTGGAGATATCATAATCCCAGATTTCAAGATATACCACAAAGCTGTAGTAATCAAAACAGTATGGTACTGGCACAAAAATAGACACACAGATCAATGGAATAGAATAGAGAGCCCAGAAATAAACCCACAATTACATGGTCAATTAATCTTTGACAAAGGAGGTAAGAATATGCAATGGGAAAAGACAGTCTCTTCAACAAATGGTGTTGGGAAACTGGACAACTATATGCAAAAGAATGAAGCTAGACTGCTTTCTTTTACCATACATAAAAATAAACTCAAAATAGATTAAAGACCTAAATGTGAGACCTGAAACCATAAAAGCCCTAAAAAACAGCACAGGCAGTAATTTCTCTGACATTAGCTGTAGCATTATTTTTCTAGATATGTTTCCTGAGGCAAGGGAAATAAAAGCAAAAATAACTTATTGGGACTACATCAAAATAAAAAGGTTTTGTGCAGCAGAGGAAACTATCAACAACAAAAAAAGACAACCTACTAAATGGGAGAAAAGATTTGCAAATGTCGTATCTGAAAAGGGTTTGTATCCAAAATATATAAAGAACTTATACAACTCAACATCAAAAAACTAAATAATCCAATTAAAAAATGGGCAGAAGATATGAACAGATATTTCTCCAAAGAAGATATACAGGTGGACATCAGATACATGAAAAGATGTCCTATATCACTCATCATCAGGAAAATGCAAATCAAAACCACCATGTGATATCACCTCACACCTGTCAAAATGACCAAAATCAAAACCACAAGAAACAACATGTTGGTGAGATACGGAGAAAAAGGAACCCTTGTGCTCAGCTGTTGGGAATGCAGACTGGTGTAGCCACTGTGGGAAACAGTGCAGGGATTTCTCAAAAAGTTAAAAATAGAATTACCAAATGATCCAGTAATTCCACTACTGGGCATTTACCCAAACAATACTAAAACACTAATTTGAAAAGATACATGTGCCCTGGGGCACCTGGGTGGTTCAGTTGGTTGAGGGGCCAACACTTGATTTTGGCTCAAGTCAGGATCTCAGAGTCCTGGGACTTTGAGTCCCATGTTGGGGCGGGGGGGGGGGGGTCGGCGCTCAGTGGGGAGTCTGCTGGAAGTTCTCTCTCTCCCTCTTTTTCTGCCCCTCCTCTTGCTCATGCTCTCTCCCTCTCTGTCAAATAAATATTTTAAAAAAAAGATATATATGTCCCTATGTTTATTGCAGCATTATTTACAATAGCCAAGATATGAAAGCAGGCTAAATGTCCATTGATACAGAAATGGATTAAGATGATACACACACATATATTCATATACATATATGAATATTATTACTTGGCCATAAAAAAGAATGAAATCTTGCAATTTGCAATGACATGGATGGATCTAGAGGGTACAATGCTAAATAAAATAAGTCAGTCAGAAAAAGACAAATACCTATGATTTCACTCATAGGTGGAGTTTAAGAAACAAAATGAACAAAGAAAAAAAAGAAACAACAAAAAAAGACTCTTAACTATAGAGAACAAACTGATGGGTTCCAGAGGGGAGGTGGGGTGGGGGAAAATGAAGAGTACACATATTGTGATGAGCAATGAGTAATATACAGAATTATTGAGGGGTGCCTAAGTGGCTCAGTGGGGTAAAGTCTCTGCCTTTGGCTCAGGTCATGATCCCAGGGTCCTGGGATGGAGCCCCACATCAGACTCTTTGCTCAGTGGAGAGCCTGCTTCCTCCTCTCCTTCTCTGCCTGCCTCTCTGCCTACTTGTGATCTGTCTGTCAAATAAATAAATAAATAATCTTAAAAAATATACAGAATTATTGAATCACTATATTGTACACTTGAAACTAATATAACACAGTATGTTAATTATACTGGAATTAAAATTTTAAAAAAGATAAGAAAGTAAAGAGCTTGGCCTAGTTATTTCTAGAAAAACTGTCTATAAAAAGAGAGAGCGATCAAGGAAGAAGAGGTTTCACAGTGTGTGGGATGAATCTGAAGGGAAATGTGGGCAGAAACATAAAGAGATAAAATCTTCCTGAACCCCACATTTGTTTATTTTATTAAAATCACATCTCTTGGCTAACCTCAGACCCAGAGCAGAATCTGTATGCAAGAATCCAGGAAGCCCTAGTCTGCTGGAATAACAGATTTAATCAGGACCCAAAAGAAATTATTACATTTATTGATAAATAAATAAGGGGCATAGTATTTAGAGTTGATAAATCCTTGCAACCCTACTCATTGATTAATAAAGCCTAAGTATCTCAAATTCTGAGGTAGATTTCCATGTGTTAAATAGAGATATAAATAAATAAATGTCACAGTTACTGAGAGGCTTAAATGAGCTCAACTATATTAATGCACAGTGTAAACTAAAGTGGTCCACAGTGTTAGTTACTGTGCTTGATTGAGAATTCTGCTACCATCTAAATCTGATAAATACACGTAGGTATCCACAATCCCATCAGTTAAAAACAATTACTATTAACTTTTTAGTATATAACTCCTTCCATATTTTTTTGATTTGCATGTAGAGATGCATATTGCCATACTTTTCCAATCTGTGCTGTCACTTACCCCATCCCCTACACAAATGAATTACCAAAAATGTGTGTTTCTCATACATAATACGTTATGGACATCCTTTTGTGTTAGTAAATAAAGATCTATGCCACTTTTAATGCCAAATATGGTAGAGATTACTAGCCTCACCCATATCTTGTTCTCTTCTTCCAGGCACACATAAGAATACACATCCTAGTTGCCTTGAAGTTAGGCTGAGCCATGTGACTAGTTCTGGCCAATCAGCTCTAAGTGGAAATGATGTGTGTCACTTATACTGAAGAGCCTTTGCATTGCCCTTCAGCCCTGTTTGAGTGTCATTAATAGAAATGTTGGAGATATAGGACAGAGATAGCCTGGAGAAGGAGCTGCCCTGAGGAGATCACCAGACTCACACTACACTCTGTGTGAGCAAGGAAAAACACTAGATGTAAAGCTTCCATGATTTCAGAATTTGCTTGGTATAGCAACATAGTCTAGCTTATCCTAATATACAGGGTAATGTTCCATATCTGCACAGAGGTTATTCAAATTCCTCATTATTATAAGCAGTTCTGCAATGCACATTTTTATATACATATATATGTTTTAATTGTTAATTAATATACTTACATAATTAATATATGTTCTATATTATTTAAATTTTTTTGCAATTTTTTTTTGCAAATTTATCTGATTATTTCCTTAGAATAAATTCCTAGAAATATAATTTCTGGGCTAAAATGTATGCACACTTTAACCTTTGATAGAAATTAACTTAATTGCACCCCAACAGAAGTTGTATCCAAATCGTAAAGCTACCTAGAGGGCATTAGAGTACTTTTTATTATGTATGTTTGACAAAATTGTACATTATCAATCAAAGCTTTTAAAATTAATGTCTTTGATTGCTAATGAGGTTTAATTTTTTTCATATATTTATTGACCATTCAAATTCTCTAGTAACATACAATTCATGTCTGATAGTATATTTTTCTATTTGGTTGTTTTATAGTGGTAATAATACTTAATATGTCAAGAATATCAATCTTCTATCTGCCCTATGTTCCAAATAGGTTCCTTGTTTTTTGCCTTTTGATCTTTTAATGTTTTGCCATATGGACATCTCTACTTTTTACATAGTTAAAATTAAGAGTTTCCTTTATAGTTTCGGGTTTTGGTGTACTGATTGGCTTTCCACTTCTTTCTATCTCAAGTTTTAAAAAATATTCAGCTATGTTTTATTCAAGTACTTATAGGATTTTATTTTTCCTAGTTAAATTATTAACTCATCTGGCAGTTGTAAGAAAGGGCTCCTATATTATATATTGAATAATCTATCATTTTCCATATGATTTGAAACAATATCTTATCATATAAAAATTTCTATATATTTTTAATGTGTTCGTGTACTTCTTATTTAGTTGATCTAGCTGTCTATTCCTAAGTCAGTATATGCCATTTTATTATTATTATTTTTTAAAGATTTTATTTATTTATTTGACAGACGGAGATCACAAGTAGTCAGAGAAGCAGGCAGAGAGAGAGGAGGAAGCAGACTCCCTGCTGAGCAGAGAGCCCGATGCGGGGCTCGATTCCAGGACCCTGGAATCATGACCTGAGCTGAAGGCAGAGACTTTAACCCACTGAACCACCCGGGCACATCTATGCCATTTTATTTATTATAAGTTTAGAGTAACTAAACAGCAAATCCTCCTCCCCATTACTTAAAACAAAACAAAACAAAACAAAACAAAACTTTCATAGCTATATTTCTACATTCTTTCTTCAAGATGAATTAGAATAAATTTGTAAAGTTCCACACAACAAAATATGTATTACACAAATGAAATCCTCTGAAGAACTGCTTAGGTTGAAGCAATGGAGATGGAGTTGGGAGGTTAAGTCCTATCTACTCATCTACCCACAGTATTCTTGATGCAACTTTGGAGGAACAATTTGAGAAACCACTGTTCTGGGAATTCCTCCTGCTCTAAAACACACTCTTTTCCATCAGTAAATGTCATGAGGCAACCAGAAACAGACGAGCCTCGTGGTCTTTTTTCTATACTGATGGCCTTGGTCCCCTCATAACATGGCAGAGACTCCCAGACCTTTGGATACCAATAGCCTGCTGCATCTTGCTCCAGTTGCTTTGGCTGCAGGTGCTCATCCATCATGAGTTGATCTGCCCTATCCTTTTATCTGCTTTTCAGCTGCACTAAATAATGTCTTTATTATCCCAATACTTGAACATCTGTTCCACATTTAAGTATTTTCACTTAACAGTAGCTTTGGAACCATTTAAGTAACTAAACATTTCCATACTCAGCTGAAGGAAATATAAAATGTGAAACATTAAAGATGTGCTATAGATGGAGAGGTGACAAGTACATAGGAACTCACTTTCCTTGGGTAAAAGGAGAAAGCTCTGGTGGTCTGAATTTCTCAAGTTACATTTACATGTCCTCAGCATCTGAGATGGAAAAGTGAGGACTCTATCCTTGTAACTATGTCTGGTACATTTGTATTATCATTATCCACTAAAAGTGTAGAATATTTACCATTGGTTTCTTTTTACATCTACAGCATGGAAGAGATCCAAGTCATTCCATTAATTATGATTCCTATTAACCACATGTAATTCCTTTAGTAAAACCGAAGTTTAGAGAGCGTTAAATAGAAACCCATCTTTCCCTTGTTGTAATGAATTTAAAATACGTACAAAACAATTTAAAATTACATTAATTTGTTAAAGTAAGGCAATGAAACATATATCTTAGTGAGAAGGCTGACTTACCTAAATTGGAATTTGTTTAAAAATAAGTTAGAAGAGGGAAGGGAAGGGAAGGGAGGGAAGGGGAGAGAAGAGAAAAGAAAGAGTGGTACAGATATTTGGAAAGAAAGTAAGTAACAGACTGCCAAATAACCTATGGTTCAAAGAAAAAATCACATGGAAAATTAGAAAATAATTTAACTGAATGAAAATGAAAATAAAATGTATCAAAATGTGTGAGACAGCTAAAACCATACTCAGAAAGAAATGTGTAGCTTTAAGTGTTTTTATTTAAAAAGAAAGATCTAAAATCAAAGTCTAAGCTTCTAAGACAACCCAAAATGAACATAAAAATAGAAGAAATAGAGATAAGAACAAAAGTTAATAAAATGGAAATCATGCAAACATTAGAGAAAATTAAAAAAAAATAAGTTAGAAGAATTTCCACTCCTTCATTTATTACTTATTCATTCATATTTATTGAATGTCTAATATAATGTGCTGTTCTATGTGCTAGGGATATATAGCAGGGGGAAAGTTCATGCTAAAATGGAGGTAAAAATTTAGTGGAAGAGATTTAAAAAGTTGATAAATAAGGAATAAATAAGAAAAATATCATATACTGAGTGATAAGTGCTATACTAAGAATTAAAGGAATACTATGATAAACATTGCCTCCTTTGGATTAGAGGGTCATGGAAACTTCTCTGTGAACATAACTTCAAGCCAAAATATGAATGGAAAGAGGGGGATCCTCACATGAATATCAAGGAAAGAGTCTTATACCTTGACAGAAAAACTGGAACAAAGCCATAGGATGGGCAGTATTGGAAGGGCATTGTGAGTGGAATATAGTGAACAAGATGGAACATCATTCAAGATGACTTGCAATAGATGGTTAGGGGCCAGATTATAGATATCTTTGCAAACTGGGTTTAAGGAGTTCCATTTTTATCCCAAGTATGAAGGAAAGCCATTGGAGGAGTATAAGCTGATGAGTGAAATGTTCTGATTTACATTTACAGACTAAATAAAGAATTTTTTAGCACTCTGGTTGCTAAACAAAGAATTGATTAAAAAAGGCAAGAGAAATGGGGTATTTGGGTGGCACAGTCAGTTAAGCATCTGATTCTTGATTTTGGCCCAGGTCATGATCTCAGGATCCTGGGATTAAGCCCCATGTGGGGCTCTGTGCTGGGCATGGAGCTTACTTGAGATTTTCTCCCTCTCCCTCTACTCCTCCCTCCCCCACACTTGCTTGTGTCCTCGTTCTCTCTCTCAAAAAAAAAAAAAAAAAAAAAAAAAAAAAAAAAAAAAAAAAAAAGAAAGAAAGAAAGAAAGAAAGAAAAAAGAAAAAAAGAAAAAGAAAGAAAGAAAGAAAAAAGCAAGAGGGAAATAATGGAGTAGTTCAGGGAGAAAATGATGATGCTTGGGAGAAGGAAACATTGTTGGAAGGATACTCCTGAGTAGACAAGAGGTGATGTGTAAAAGAAAGCCTTAAAACACACTGTTCATTCATGGCAGGGAAAAAAACAGCCTGATCTAAGTTCATGTAGGTAAATAGAGCAGCACTGGAAGAGAGGAAGCTCAATTCTGATTGCTTCTAATTTCTCAGTGAAATAAGAGGCAAAGTCAGTGCTAAGAGTGAGGATGGGGAAGGATGGGGAGGTTTGAGGAAAAGAGATAAAATATAAAAGAGTAATACAGGAGAATGGGAGCATAAATGGAAATGGGAAATGTAATAGGATTACCAGGCAGCATACACACACACACACACACACACACACACACACACCCCAATCATCTTAATGTTAATGGCCATAAATTTAAAGAGAAACCAGTAAAAAAGAATGTGTTTTTCTATAGTCAAATTCAGCTATATAGTGGTACATGGACAATACAGAAAAATGGGAATTGGCCAAGACTGATGTTTGTCAGTCAGAGAAGAATAAAGGAGTTGATGATTTATGCAAGAGGGTTATTTTAATATTGGACCATGGAATATAAGCTGGAAAAGGGAAGGAGTGAGGAAAGTGGGATTGGAGGAAGGGTATGAGAGACTGACAATGCTATACAATCCATAGCTTGTAGATCCCAGAGGAATAGAAAAATTACTACTGTTAAAATCCTAGAGGGAGTGAGCTAAAAAAGATAGGCAAAGGCCAGAAGGGAAATGTTGAAAGTGGGATTATGAAATAAGTTTAGTTATTGGTAATGACAAGGACTAAGATATAACTGAGTAACTGGCTGAGGTAAAGAGGAGAAGAGAGGCCAAGGTGCCAGAAGGATCTTCTATTTGGATATTAAAATTGCCAAGAATTATGACAGAAGAAATGGGACAAGCATAAGCTGCTCTAATAAAACACAATGGGGAAAAGAAAAACAATAGAAATGAAAAAAGTCATTGCTAGGAAGCAGAAACCAGAGATTGTTCGTATGTGTAATTGACATGCTTGATGAAAAGCAAGCATAATTAAAACAGAAACATTAAGTAAAGACACAAGTGAATAACTTCCATTTCCTGAAATATGGCAGATCAGACTAACTTTCCTCTTTTCACAGTCTCTAAGACAGTTTTTATAAAATAGAGATTTAAAATCTGAGAGTTTGGTAAAATTACCTGTTGGGAATGAATGTCTTTTCTTGGATATAAGAAGGTTAGAGATAGATAGGCAATGAGAATTGTATTTTTTAGAAGTTATTATATTCTATTTCATCTTGAGTCAATTTTGATGATTTATGTTGTTCTAAAAAAATTTCCCATTGTATCTGTTTCAGCTTTACAGTCTTAAAATTGATCTTCATCTCTTGATTTTATACATCAGAGTGAATAAATGTAAGTTCTCAAAAATTTATCTCCCATTAGGAATGATAGGTAGGATATGTACCATCTAAAAGAAACAATGGGTGGGGGACCTGGGTGGTTCAGTGGGTTAAGCTTCTGCCTTTGGCTCAGGTCACGATTCCAGGGTTCGGAGATTGAGCCTCACATTGTGCTTCCTGCTCAGCCAGGAGCTATCTTCTCTCTCTCCCTCTGCCCTTCCCCCTGCTCATGCTTGCTCTCTCTCTCTGTGTCAAATAAATAAAATCTTTTTTTAAAATAAAAGAAAGAAACAATGGGATTTAGTAAGCAGGAAACCTGACATGGGATTTTTAGTTGGCAATGGTCATCTAGAAAAATATTATGGGACGCCTGGGTGGCTCAGTTGGTTAAGCGGCTGCCTTCGGCTCAGGTCATGATCCCAGCGTCCTGGGATCGAGTCCCACATCGGGCTCCTTGCTCGGCAGGGAGCCTGCTTCTCCCTCTGCCTCTGCCTGCCACTCTGTCTGCCTGTGCTCGCTCGCTCTCTCTCTCTGACAAATAAATAAATTTTAAAAAATTTTAGAAAAATATTATATCGTCCAGCCATTCTTGCAAGGAGAAGTATGGTCATATGACTGTGCTCTGACATTGTCCAGTAAATGGAAATGGTACGTTTAGCTTCAGAAATTCTCACTAAAAGGAATAGTTATGTTATTTTCTTTACCCCTTCCCCTGTCCTGCTGACTAGAATGTGAATGTGATGGCTGGAGCTTTTATCTCAGATCATCAAATGACCTTGGGAATTGAGCCATGCACAGAGAGACTATAAGGTGGAAGGGGAGAATTCCCTGAGGACTTTGTGGAACAGAGATGCTAGCTAGCCCTGGACTCTCTATACCTGGATTTTAACATGAGAGAGAAAAACCTTATATTCTCTTTAATGCCACTGCTATTGGAAGTTTTTAAGCAGTAAAACTTATTTGCTGGTTTTGTTTTTCATCCTTATTCATGTTTGTATTTTCCAAATTTTATAATCAATGTTGTACTTAAACTGTAAACATAGCTAATATGTTTATTGATTTAAACATTATAAAATATAAATGAAAAGAGAAAGATCACTGATAATCTCACTACTTAGATAATTTAAATTTTGATGTATACTTTTACAAAGAGATTGAACAAAACAAAAACTAGTCCCCTCTCTTTACAAATTCAATTAGAAAACAGTACAGGAATCCTAATCAAAGGAGGAGGTTTTGCTCAGTGGCCTTCAGGGTTTCAGTCAAACCTGTTATTTTAGGATATTATACTTAAAAAAATACTTACTCAAAGATAAATTTGATTTTTTTGAAGATTTTATTTATTTATTTGACAGACAGATATCACAAGTAGGCAGAGAGGCAGGCAGAGGGAGAGGAGGAAGCAGGCTCCCCATGGAGCAGAGAGCCCGATGTGGGGCTCAATCCCAGGACCCTGGGATCATGACCTGAGCTGAAGGCAGATGCTTAACCAATTGAGCCACCCAGGTGCCCCAAGATAAATTTGATTTTTAAGAATGTCACTTCATACACTAAAAGTTCCCAGAGGGGGTGGGGGGTAGAAGAGAATTTGCACTAAAAAGTTAGGTACTTGGTGCTCTAAAACTTTGTAACCTCCACTTGTGGGTTGAAAGATTGAAAGACATTTATTTGCCCTATGAGTTGTACTGGCCCAAGGAAGCCATTATAGTCTAAAGGTCAGTGCTCTATGAAGCACAACTTTAATAAATGGGTTTGTGATTAAAAAGAGAAGGAGGAGGAAGAGGAGAAGGATATTATTTTCCCAGTTCAAGTCACACATACTCTATAATGTTCCAATAATAAATACATTCCCTCAGAGCCACTTAGCTCATCTAGCCAAATAGGATACCAAGATTTATTTTTATTCTCAATCTAGGTTTTGAATTCGAATAGACTACACTTTGAGTTATGATTATACACATTTACACACACACACACACACACAAACTGCTAATTTTACTAATGAAGAAAAGGCTTAAAAAGGCGGTTAAAAGATTTAATAAAAAAAAAAAACAAACCCTAGATCGATTGGAGATGTTCATTAAAAATGAATGTCACAAGTTGTTTCCTATCTCTATAAAGTAAAATATAAAAAGAAAACAGTACAAAAAGAATAAAAATCTCCCAGCAAGTGTTTGTTTGGGAGGAAGACTTTATACACGGTATCCTTGTCATGTTGAATTAATTGACAAAAGTTTGGAAATGACAATGAAAATTACTGTCAACAATAAATGCCAATGGACTTTTGTTGAAATCGTGCTGCCCTGGGCTTGAGTAAAACACTTTCTATTTAACTGTGTGACATATTCTATTAATAGTATGACATTAATTAATCTACTTAATTTCTCTGGCTTCAATTTGCATTTTTTAAAAATTTCTTTTCAGCGTAACAGAATTCATAGTTTTTGCACCATACCCAGAGCTCCATGCAATGCGTGCCCTCCATTATACTCACCACCTGGGTCCCCCAACCTCCCACCCCCTGCCCCTTCAAAACCCTCAGGTTGTTTTTCAGAGTCCATAGTCTCTCATGGTTCATCTACCCCTCCAATTTCCCTCAACTCCCTTCTCCTCTCCATCTCCCCATGTCCTCCGTGTTATTTGTTATGCTCCACAAATAAGTGAAACGATATGATAATTGACTCTCTCTGCTTAACTTATTTCACTCAGCATAATCTCTTCCAGTCCCATCCATGTTGCTACAAAAGTTAGGTATTCATCCTTTCTGATGGAGGCATAATACTCCATAGTGTATATGGACCACATCTTCCTTATCCATTCGTCCGTTGAAGGGCATCTTGGTTCTTTCCACAGTTTGGCGACCATGGCCATTGCTGCTATAAACATTGGGGTACAGATAGCCCTTCTTTTCACCACATCTGTATCTTTGGGAATAAATACCCAGTGGTGCAATTGCAGGGTCATAGAGAAGTTCTATTTTTAAGTTCTTGAGGAATCTCCACACTGTTCTCCAAAGTGGCTGCACCAACTTGCATTCCCACCAGCAGTGTAAGAGGGTTCCCTTTCTCCACATCCTCTCCAACACACGTTGTTTCCTGTCTTGCTAATTTTGGCCATTCTAACTGGTGTGAGGTGGTATCTCAATGTGGTTTTAATTTGAATCTCCCTGATGGCTAGTGATGATGAACATTTTTTCATGTGTCTGATAGCCATTTGTATGTCTTCATTGGAGAAGTGTGTTCATATCTTCTGCCCATTTTTTGATATGATTATCTGTTTTGTGTGTGTTGAGTTTGAGAAGTTCTTTACAGATCCTGGATATCAACCTTTTGTCTGTACTGTCATTTGCAAATATCTTCTCCCATTCCGTGGGTTGCCTCTTTGTTTTGTTGACTGTTTCCTTTGCTGTGCAGAAGCTTTTGATCTTGATGAAATCCCAAAAGTTCATTTTCGCTTTTGTTTCCTTTGCCTTTGGAGACATATCTTGAAAGAAGTTGCTGTGGCTGAT